>VYZP01064670.1:1290-12454 GCA_013400635.1 Hypocryptadius cinnamomeus | reverse complement strand
TAAATAATTCTTAATTAGTTTTTTTTTTCCTTTAGCAATTCAGATGCCTCTGAAATCTTCACTTCTACATATGCTCTGGAACATGCTCAGATTATTGCCAAGATTTATAAGTTCAGTTGTTGTTGGGCTTGGTCAGGTGGGCATTCTCACTGCAGCTACAAATACAATTACAAAATACAGCTACAGCTGGTCTCATTACAAAATACAGCTACAGCTGCCACTTCCTTTTCATACAACAGTGTTGGAAAGAGTGGGGGTTCCTTCTTTTAAATAGCATTCTACTAGTTGAAGCTCTCACATAAGAAACAGAGGACATAAAATTTATTTTCCTAACTCAGAGAGGTCAAAGCCACATCTGTGTTTCAGAATTCTGTACCTCAATTGTTGAATTTGTGTACATTTGGATAAACAGGCTTGGATCCTTAGTGAGGCCAAACAAAAAACAAACAAACAAACAAACAAAAAACCACAAAATAACCCACAAAACACCAACCTCCCCCCCAAAAAAAACCAAAACAGACCAAAAAAAAGGCATGACTATGTAGACCAGCAGTTAAATCACTCAGCTGTGAAGAAAGAAGCAAGGCCTCCCAAGGCACATTTTATCCAACAAACACCATATATAAAGCATAAAGACTCCTGGAAGCTGTTTGCAAAGCTCAGGCCTGTCGCTTCTAAGAATGTGAAAGATTGGAAGGTGAAGCTCTGCATTTAAATTCCTTTAAGAGGAAAAAATTACTGAGGTGTTTCACAGTCTAAGAGTCTAAGCAAGTGCTGAAAAACAGTCTGGCCAAAAGGGAAAGGGAGATACTTTTCTTCCCCTCCTCTGGAAGTATTCAGAAAGCACACAGTGAACCTTGTTTGGCTCTTGAAGGAACACTTGCTTTCAGGAAAGAGCTGAAGATGCCTGAACACAAAAGAATACATGTGTCTTCCTAAATAGGATGCTTAGGGATGGCATTTATGCTCTCCTTTGCTCTGCATTTTTGTTTTCTGTTATTATCTCTACATAGCTTCAGGCTGAACATACTGAACAGAGGTGTATCCCTGGGCAGGTTCTAGTCAGAAGAGTCTAATTCTAAGACAGGATGGGCTTTAAGGGTAGATGGAAACTGAGAAGGCAAAAAGCAAAACTACAAAGCTCAACTGCTTATGCAGCTGCCAGAAATAACCGTTTCTGTAACATACAGCAATTTACAAGAGAGCACGTCCTAAATTCTTTGCAATGCATTATTAAGGAATTAGGACATTGCAGAGGAGAACAGTAAGATGTTCTGCTGCCTCAAAAATGAGCCATAAGCTGTGCTGATTTTAGGTTCCCTTGTGCCATCCTTGATCCTGCCCTGGTAAGCCTAAGGAAAAAAAGAAAAATTCTTCCTTTGCCTTTTTCTTCCCATTTAAAAATAATAATCCCAAGGGCCTCATACACACTCACTATAAACTTCCCAGTGTTACATACAATTTTGGAGGCAAGCACCACTGTTGGACCTTTCCTTCTCACTCAGTGAGTTAAATAATTGCAGAAATTTAAGACTCACACTGCTTAAATTGGTCAATTTATTATTTTCTTAGAATTCAATATGAATTGAAAGCCACTTTGAATGGGCAAGTTAGCACTAACGACATTGGTATTGTGCTCTCTGACACCATCAAACATGGTAAAAAAACTTTTAAGTTTTTTTTAAGTTAAGTTTTAAGAGAAAATCACAATGTTCATTTTTCTATTGTGTTTGCTGCTAATTCAAGAAGACAGGACTTGAAAAAACACAAGAACAACAGGGTGGTGGCTGATGCATTCCAGGCATTACTCTCTTTCACTCTGACTTTTCCAAAAACAAGCAAGTCTGTACATATATTGCTTTGCTATAAATAAATTCAAATTAACTTGTAAGTCACAGACTGATTTGCAGATCAAAACTGCCTGGTCCTAACAAGGCTCACAATGTCATGAGATCACAATGTCATGATTGTAACAAAAGAGCAGAGAAGCCATCTCTGACCTAAAATAAATCAAGTTATGCTTTGCAAAAACATTGTCCAATCCTACTCCCTTACAGAATATCTTTGGCTCCATTAGCAAAGTTAATTCTTGCTTTGCTTTCAGTAAAAAATTACTGCTTCAAGTTGATGGCAGCCTATGGTTTGCAAGTCTTATTTTTAACTCTGATATCAACCCAAACTATGTCTTACAGCAGCAGCTGCTGCTAAAACTACTAGACTAAAAATTGCTACACAGTTGACTTTGGCTGGGCTGGAAAATGTTGCTGTTTGCCTGTCTTTCCAACAAAGATAATATTTTTAGCTGTTTGACTGGCTAAAAAATAAAGATCCAACCTCTGAAATTCCCGATTGCCCTAATGCTGACTGGAATATCTACAAGAAATTCACCTGTATCTTTCCCCCAGATTTTAACGCCTTCACTTCTGCATTATGTGAGCAGTCAAAGCTGTCACTTATCATTTCTGCTGAATTAGTACAGCCGTTGATTTCCAGATTCTCTCTTTGGACTAGCATTTGGTGTTTCTGTGAATTATGTTATTCAGCCTGCTCCAGCCTCCCCCATGCATCTGTCTTATATGTAATAAATATAAAGCTGTCTTGCAGTCTTCCCCCCACCCCGAGAAAAAAGACAAACCAAAAGCAAACCCAAAATCTCCACTGTTTTTTCATTCTGTGGTCAACACCGGTATGAAGAACTAAAATATCTAAAGAGCTGGGTCTCTGTTAATTCAAAGCACAGTGATTTTCTGCCAGGTGTTCCTTTGAGCAAGTATCCAATTCTACAGTACCTCTGCCAATGTCTTTGCCTTCCATATCTTTCAATATTACTGACTTTCCTTTTGTAATGAGAATAGCATCGCCTTCCCACTTCTTGTGCTTTTTCTTTGATGCCTTACACCACACGACACTGAAATATTTCACAAGGCAGTCAGGTGCTTCCTGAGCTGCTTCTTCCTTTGCAGTCCCTGATGTTGGCAAATACAGTGCATCTAAAAGGGAAATAAAATAACAAAGAATATCTCAGGTTCTCCTGATAAAGTCTAAATACAGTCTTTTGCATTTCAAAAAAATCAAAACCAATCTATAAATTTCATCTTACATAAACAAAGTGGTACATTTCCTGTCCTTATGGTAAATTTGGATTGAGACAGAACACCACACAACGACTAATCCTGAAAAAAACCCAAACCAAAACGACATTATATTGTTTCAGAAAGTACGTACTTCCAGGGAAATCAGATTACTTGTTACATTAGTAAGTGACCTCCTAATTTGACATATATACAAAACTATAAGAATGGAAAAAGAATAAAAGGAAAGGCTGAAAAAAAAGCAAAAGGGAAATGACCACAGGAGAAAATGAAAACAGGGTCCTCGTGAGATGGTGCTGGGCAATGCTCTGAAAGCAAGGACAGGAACACAGAACTCAGAAAAGGGAACAAAGGAGTCCAGGAATCAGATCTGGAGCTGAAGTCATCTGCACTAAGTAGCAGAATAACCATAACTATAATAACACAAAATACAATTTCAGCTTCTTTCCTTGCACCCTTCAAAAATAACTAATTGTGCAAATCTTGAAGCAGACCATCTCTTGAGTGTGCACTAACTCAAACACTGTTAATAGGCTTAGATTGATTTAAATTTGTCAGCAGTTATAAGTGTCATGGATGTAAATATTAATAGGCAATCTTTAGGTAAATAAGGTTAAGAAATGATAACAGGACAGACAGCAGTTGATTATAACACTGATTAAGAATAAACACATGCTTTCAAGGGTTAGCAATCTGAGACAAGTAATGGTAGAGAAGTCACCAGCATTACCTAAAGGAATATCTGTAGCATTCCTTTTCAGCACATGCACAGCTTCAAAAGGAGAATCAGACTAATTTTCATTAAAATACCCTTGCATGCTGGTTAAAAGCTTAAATAGGTTTGCTCCTTTGATTCCATCTGGGATTCAACACTATACAAATCTGCTACAAAAAAGCACTTATGCCACAGACTAACTTTTCCAAAATTTGCAAGTGTGCTGGTATTTAAAGGAGAAGCAGCAAGAGGAAATTCTTGCTCACAGTAACAGTCTGACAAAGAAGCAGCTTTACCACTTCTACATCAAGTCTATATATTCCTAAAACTGCAAAATACTCCTAAGTTACACACCTAAAACGAGTTCAATTTTTCAGACTAGTGTTTACTAAAAAGGTGTTATCTAAATGAAAAATGCTGTATTTATCTGGTTGAATTTTCTTTCCAAAACCCCCCAGAAGTTGTACTGTCTGTATAGAACTCTGTGCTGATGCCTAAAGCAGACAGGATTTTCCATCTGTAGATGTTTCTTCAGTGCATTAGCCAACATCTGTAGTTTCATGCAGCAGATGTGTCCCCATCTCCGAGGAACAACAGAGCAGCCACTGAACACTGGCATTTCACAGAAGGATAAGAATATGGAACACAGTAACCCTTTTTGAAATGCAGGGAATTCTTTGTAGATGAATCTTGGTAAATGAACCAGACAGTAACAAAAAATCCTTACAGCTCTGCAAAAGAGTTAAAAAGCTCTATTGGATCTCCAGTATTCACAACTGGTAAGATTTAGAGAAGTGAGAGGGGGGAAGAGAGGAAACCTGTATCTTGCAAAAGATTAATTTTATTCTATATTGAGCTTCTAATTGTAAATTGATTCAGCAGATAAATACAAGATGGTTTTCTTTTTGTTTTTCAAACTGATTCTCTTAGTTTAATCAACAACTACTTTCCTTATATTAAGATTTTAAACTATTACTGCAAGAACTGGAGATTTCACTGCAGGATTTTCTTCTTCTCTCTTGAAGGATGGCCATCCATAAACAAATGACCACCTCTTTGTCTCCTTCACTGACCTCCCACATGAGTTTGGTGACCCCTGAGATCTGCGTTATGGTCATTGCTCTTTTACTCAGGGCATCCTGGATGGTATTATCTGAATCACCAGTAGCTTAACTTTCAAGTCAATAACAAGTGTTCAAACTTTTCTTATCCCTGCTTCATTTAAAATTATTAGAAAACAAATAATTTAGAAACAAACCTGGAAATTGACAGCCTTTTGTTATAGTGACTTTTGCCGAAAAAGATTTCCAAAGCATCCTGTCCCCAGTAAGAAGCAAACTGGGCACCAATATTCCATGCAATACTACCATGTTCCTATGAGGAAAATGAAAAATTATAGCCTCTACAATGTTCAGATTTCTTCCCTCAATTTGTCTTCTGAATTACCATAACTTCTGTTTACAGAAATATTCAATAACAATTTGTTTCTATGCTACATAAATTACCTTCCTTTTACCAATGACTACATTATATTTTCAGATAAAAGCATAAGGTTGGGTTTTTTTATTAAACATTTTTATGTAAAAATAATTACATCCTCTCAAAATTATCTTCCACATAATTTCCTTGCATAGAAAACCTAAACCTGTTCACCAACAATGCTGATTAGGTACTTGCATTCAACCTTCTTTTTATCTTATCAGTTTTATTTGTATTCAGCTTCACACCTATTTAACTTTAAAGATTATTCCAGTGCAATAGCAGAATATTCAAATTCAATAAATACAGTGTCATGAGCTTTTCAGGAATTGAAATGAGAATGGTGTGATATGCACAGGAACCAAGTTCAGTGTTTGATATAGGGTTACAGTGAGCAGTGGATTCAACAGAATCCCCCTGCTGCTCAGAGACCATAGACAGTATCTGAAATAGAGCCGGATTTGCTGAGATCCTGGAAGACAAACTGCAATTGTACCTTCTGGGCTCTGCTGTTAATCAGTTCAGAGTGAAAATAATAAGTAACAGCAACCATGCATACCCTGTGGTATGAGAAACATCAGGAAACCATGCCCACTCATTTCTCTCCCAAGCAGCCAAAAGCCCAGCCTGGCAGTGAGGTTTGCTTAACCATGAAGAAACAGTAGCAAGAGGCATGGCTTTCCTCCCAAAGGAAGGGCTTGGGAACTGTAAAGACATGGCTAACAAGGCTTTGAAAAGCTTCCACAAATAAAGCTTTCTCTCTGTGGTTGAGAAAACAAGGGCTTAGGTTTCAAGATATAAACCATAGCCTCGCTGATATGAGGAAAAGTTTCAGCAGCCTCAGGAAGGTGATGATTTACAGAAATCGGGACGGGATCCAGGAGAGGGGACGGGAGCATTCCAATGGCAAACCAGTTTAACCAGTTTCTGATGAGCAGGATTTAGAGCAAATGCATCGATTAAGTGCATTAGGTTACTCCCAATGCAGCAAGAAAGCAGCTGCATCATGAAAGACTACCCAAGGTAACTCCAGCGTCCATTTCCAGGGCGCTGTGGGCTGCAGCACCGTAAGCGCGCGCGCTGCCGAGAGGAGCAAGGGGCACGCTCCAGTGAGCCAGGCACTGGCACCTTGGCCTGGGTGTGGTTTAATGGATGGCTTAACCCCATCCAACTGCAGGCTGCTGCCAAAACCCATGAGCTCACCTTTCCTTCCCTCTCCTGCTCTACTTCTCATCCACCAGCTGCAGGAAAGCCAGCCCAATGAATCCCATCACCAACTACAGCCAATATAGGGAAGGCGTATGTGCAGCTTGGACCAAGGAGACTGGGGGGCTGCCCATCTTTTTGTAGCAGCTACTGTTAGGTTGGGGTGATTTTTAAACCATGGGTCCTGTGTTACCCATCACCTTCACACCTGAACTTCCACGACATAAGCATGTATGAAATGACAGGCAAGTTTTCCCTCAACTGCTCTAAGTCTTCTCAACAAAAAGTACTATTGCAAAATTTATGCAAAAAATGCAAAAATTACAGCTTAGAGAGGACAACTTTGATTCAAGTTGCACTCTATAGCACTAAGGAATAATTAAGAAGTAGAAGAAGGCAAATCAAAAAATCTGAACTGCAGAAAAAGGAGACTGAGGCTTTGAATGAATCACAACCCAAACTCAATGCCAGTGCTCTGCTGTAGCCTCTGCGGTGACTCTGCTCAGGTGCCATCAGTCTGCTCCATGGAGCCTGCACCATCTCCTTCTGAGCAGAGGAAGTAATCGAAAAGTTCCTTAATTAATTTGTAACATTTTGAGAACAGACGTTTACATAGCAGTTAAATGTCTAGTTGCCTATAGAAGATCTGTATGTCACACACTCCTAAGATATCTCAGGAATATTTAAAGAAATATGAGTCAGATAGCATTATCTTTCACTTGCAAAGCTATTTCAGTCTAATAATAAACTTAATACTATGCTAACATGTAAATGTATATCAGCGTGCCTCCAAGATGGAAAAAAAAAATGTAATAACTCTTCCAATGGCACTTCTGTGAGACCTCAGGAGTGCAAACAGTAAGAGTCAAGCTGCCTTGCCCTAAACCTACAGGAATCAATGACAGTTGGGATTACATTTCAGTCATTTGATTACAACCCAGTGCTTTGTACCTCTCTTTCCAAGACAAAATGCATTTGTAATTCATTTCTCATGTATGAGCATAGATAACAAACTCACCTAAAGATTGATATTTTAAGCAGGAATATTTTCTTTGGAAAACACATCATTTTTCTAAATGCAAAATTATTTTTAAAGAAAAATGGAAATTATAAAAAAAATTTAGGATTTTTAAATTTCTGTTTCAAAGTGCCTTAATAATCTGAAATGCCAATCAAACTAGCCTCTAGATTTCTGACCATGCAATACTAGGGGGATTTCCTTCAGTAGACTTGATTTTACAAAGCTAATAACTTTGCCAGGCCTCCATGAGTCCACAGTACATCTTCTATGCTAGCTGTCTCAGTTTAAACACACATATTCACACACATGCACAATCTTCATAAAACTGGCAGTGAAAGAAAAATCACTTTTTATAAGAAAAAAAATCACAGATTAATCCAGTCTTAGCCACAATGAACTCTTATTTTTTGTAGAAGCTCTACTAACTCAATACTCTGGCAAAGAATCTAAAAATCTGTGGAGGAGATAACACTTTTTTTTTTTTTCTAAGCTAAAACTTTTTCCATTCCTGAAAGCTAAAAGCTCTTAGAAATAAATGCAGTTTGTACAGTATCTACAGCTTAATTTCTTGAGGATTACACACTGGACATGCACTAACTGAGGCCGAGAACAGCTTTCACTGCTCAGATCAAAGTTGAGTTTCTTCCGCAATTCCAGCAGGGAATTTTTCCACAGCTCTCTCCTTCAGACCATGTTCCTCTGTCCTGGCACCAAACAGGTAAGGATGGCAGAAGGGACAAGGACCAGCTACAAGGAAAAGCAATTTCAGAGATGAAGCCTGAAAACAAGAAAGGCTGCTGGAAAGGAAGGCTGAGGTTGAACCAGTGGAAAATTGGCAACTGGGTAAAAGACTGGAAGTCTGAGCTGGAAGCAGAGCATGCAGGGAAAGGCTAGAAACCAGACAGGGAGTAAAAGAGTAAGAAGACAACAGGGTACATTAGGAAGATGGTTAGGGAGAACCACTCAGGAAGACTGGGATTGGGGTCCAGTATAAGAGTCAAGGACCAGACAGAGAGTTGGAATTTTCTGAGTAGGAGGTGGTGCAAAAGAAAAAAACTTACTGCCTCTCATCTTTGACCCTCAAAATGCAAGATTCACTATGAAAATGTACAGCTAGAAAACACTGAGGGAAATCACAAGACAACTTGGGAGGAAAAAATGAGAAGAAGAGCTGATTAGGCAATGACAGGGAAAACAGAAGTGGAAAATGACAACAGAAGAAACCAACTAAAGACAACATGGTGTTGTCACATAGAAAATGGCAAGCAGTTGAGCACAGAAGGGCACTGACTGCACAAAGACATGAAGGGCACTCACATAAACATGACATCCTGGTAAACAGGACAGACTCGGGTTTGGTACCTGCTCTACAGGTAAATAGGGCTGCAATGGAAGGTTTAGGTACAATGTAAGAGATGGACGTAATTAAGCTCCTGAACTGGATCCATTTCACAGATCATTCCCTGCAAGACAAACCCAAATCAATTCTGAGTTTAGGACCAGCAGAAGACCCAGAATCAGACAAATATCTTCTAGTGGACAAGTCCACATAGGCAAAGCAGGAGCTAGAGCTTGAACCATCATATCACTTTCCCTGAAGTCCCCTCAGTACCTTCTGCTCTTCAACACGAAAAATTTTCGGTCTTTCTATTTCTTTGCTGTCATCAAACTTGGGCACAACTCACTGGGCAAACCACTGCATGCCTTGATATTAATGGTGTACACCTAACACAGTGATGTCTTAATGCAACCATTTGATTTATTACTTTAAAGGGGAAAGATAAGGTTTTCAACCCTGTCTTACATAGATTAAAATACCAAATTATACGGAATAATCTGTTTAGAAATGTTCATTTGCTCCAAAACCTGAAAGATTACCAATCTTGTGGTAAGAAACTACACTACCCACCTGCCCACCACCCTTATGACCCATCTGCATCAGGTGAATAGTTCTAAGGTTGTGAAGTCAAGAAAAGTTTCAAGATGTCAAAAATAGGGTGTTCCAGTGACCTGATCTGCCCCACTGTGCACATACATCCATGATAAAGTCTTCAGAGAAAGCATGCTGCTTTGGGACCTCCAAGCACTGCCATGGGACCTCCTGTTCATTCAGTGCAGAAAACTGAACTGCTGGACAGGCAGGAAAAAAAGGCTGCTGTTGCCCCTGCCATCCCTGCACTGCTTTATCGCAAATTGCAAAAGGTGTGGGATGGACAAGGCTGCAAGGACAGACAGTCAAATCTTGTGGTTAGATAAGCTGAATAATGCCATAAAGAAGTGGACTTGCATGTCTTCTGAAGTTTCTCTGTGATGTAAAGAAAGTCACTTAACCTCAACTTTCAGCAATAAACATTTGTTTGAGCGCCTGACTTGTGATTCAGTCTCATTTGTATTAATAGTGAACACTCATGGGTGTAACTGGAAGTTGTGGTTAGGAAAGATTAACTGTACAGTATCCTAAAGCACTGAGACAATGCAGTCCTCCATGATTCAGTCTGTACCATCCATAAAAGCAGGGTCTTTTGGTGTTGTTCTCTCTGCCTCAGCTCGCGCTTTATCTCCTAGAAAGTGGAGGTTGCATCAACTTTTTGTGTCACAAGGATGTTGTGAAATGTAATTACATCTCATAGGCACTCAGACACCATCACAATGAGCACCAGAGCAAAAAAAATTTAGCTAATTAATTCAAAATAGTTTGAAAAATGTGCTGAGAACAAGGTGTAGCTCTATAACTGAACAAAGAGGTGGAAAGAAAATACTGCATAGTGACTCACTGAGTTGACACAGTCCATTCTGTGAAGTGGCAAGGAAGCCCACAGAAATACAATCCTTAATCATGTACCTAATGATGATACCCAACTGAATGTGAAAACTGGGTTCAGGTTGTGCTATTTGAGAGTTTTTCAACACTCGAGTAGTAACCTTTATTTTCAAATAGGAGCCTTCTATATACAATAACAGAACTAGTTGATGTACTTAATTCCAATCTGTAGGAACAATCCTCTCATCGCCATTTAATGAAACATTTACCTCTTAAGGGTATCAGCTGTAGAAAAGGGAGGATGGAGAGCACATACTTTCAAAATTACAGCTCCGTGGCAGAAAATTATTCTTCCTAAATCTCTCAGCTGTCTAAAAATCCAACCGACTCCAGCTTTCACTGTAAAAATTTAATGAACTAAGCTGAAAGCTTCTGTCAGGTCTACAGAAATAGATGTGCAAGTCCTATTATCAAAGGAAAAAGCAGCATCATTGAGAATTCTGAAAGGCTGCAGGCATCATTCTGTGCAGTGAGCCAGATCAGCTCGGTGAAACATTGGAACCAGCCAAATGCCATCCAAAGCGACTGTTTACTATACTTCTTAATGTTGCCATCCACACTGAAAGTTGTTTTGATAAATTTGTCAAGTAAAGGGGTCTTTACTTCAAAAAATAAATGCAGAAGTGAGACCTGAAAGCAATATTTATTCTTGGGTTCTGTATATATTGAACATTATTGCAATAAATTATAGTGTAAATGTGATATGAAAATATTCCAAATATTTAAATTACCAAAAAACCCACATTATTAAAAAATAGTTAATGGACTATTACACAATCACAGGCTACTTGTAGACTTCTCAAAATGCAGTCATTTTTGGAAGCAGTTTG
>VYZP01064662.1:21833-67933 GCA_013400635.1 Hypocryptadius cinnamomeus | reverse complement strand
GCAGGATGTGCAGCTCCCCTGGTGTGTCCAGCCTCTCCTTGCTCTGTGCCACCTCTCAGAGCAATTAAACTCATTAATTCCCCAACTCTCAGGGCATCTCATGTGCTGGGGAAGAAAGCACGGCTCAAAGAGAGGACCGAAGTGCACTTGAGCCATTGGAAGGAAGTAAGTTTCCAGGCTGCCCTCTGCTGAGCCGAAAATGGGTGAATTAGTGAAGATTTCGGTGCAAAGAGGTCTCGGAGCAGCTGATGGCGGCACAGGGAGCGCTATCTGCTGGCTCCTGCTGCACAATGCAGCTCTTTCTGATCCCACACCTTCCTGGATGGAGAGTTTTCCATGTCTAATCAAGGTGTTGACAGGATTTGTGGAGGCTCAGATGTGGTGTTATAATCGTTCAGCCTCATATTTTTTTAAAAAAAAATTTAAAAATGTTTCTTTACGAATCTGGAAGTTGAGTAGAATAACTGGCAGTGAGATAGCTTTGAAGTCAGCCCACTCAGACATATCCCTTTTTCTAATGAATCCATTAAATAATTTTTTGGTTGGCTGTGCACATCTGCTGTGGGATCCCACAGCTGCACTGACTCACTGCAGCAACTCAGCCAAACTGGGAGAGCACAGAAGTGCAGAAAACCAAGCTGAACTTGTCTTCTGTGGGTCCAGTGCTGGTGTAGGAAATGCCTCAGCCACTGGCAGGACCAAGCCATCCTAAAATCATTTTGAGTCTTTTCTAATCGTGCCTAACCTGTGTTGTGCTGCTGCCAGCACAGGATCATGGTGAGATTAGAACAGGGCATGTTCAACACCAGCAACAACAGCTGAAATATCCCTAAATTAAAACATCAATTATTGCTATAGTTTCTAGCCCAATTTCCCAAGTATTCAATATTTCATTTATTACTTTTTCTATTCAAGAAAAAATAAATTTGTCCCCCACAGCAAGAGGGATGGAGACAGGTTTAACCTACAGCTCAAAAGACCTTCAGTTTCTCAGGACAAATTTTAAGTGGGGCCATGGGACGGCAAAGTGGATGTGAGCTGGACAAATCCCAGTTTCCACTGCAAGCTTTCTCAGCAGAAGTTGAGCACAGCCTAAATTTTTTTGACTGTTCAGAAACTGAGTCCTTAAAAGAACCAGTTAATACTGGAAACAATTGGCAGGTGGGTGTGTTTATACACCAAAAAAAAAGTTTAAATCCAACTCCCTTTCAGCAGCAGCACAGTCTGGATCTGCTCAGAAAGGTAAAACTGGGTTTCCAGCAGGCAGATAGACCAGCTTGATCCATTTAATGGTAGCTAAACAGGTATGTTATTGATTTAGGTCCCCAGAATGCAATGTCCTTGGACAGCCCAGCTCCCATAAAAGTGACTAAAATGACACAGGTCTGCTTGGATTACCAACAGTAATATTTCTATTCCTGGAATTTTTTTCCCCACTAGTACACTTGGAAGCTGATGCCAGCAGGTTTTTTATTCTGAAGTCAATCAAGAGGACCAGCCACAGGCAGTGGTGAAGCCCTGCAGTGCCCAGTGCAGGGAATGTGGGCCTGAGGAGGGGGCTGGCTGATGTCTCAGCAGGTCATTTTTGACAAACAGCATGCCTGTTTCCTGGCCCCAGCTGCCAGACCCAAATCCCCCAGCTCCTTTTCCCAGGCCCTGCTGAGGGCACACAAGCACTCCTTAGGCTATAGGTCAATCTGTGCTTGGGATGTCCTCAAGTCCTACAGCCCTTTCTTGCTGTAGGAGAGGAAAGCAAGCAGCTGTGTTTGGGGAAGGTACATTGCTCTGCTCTTTGTGACTTTGACCCCTCTTGTTGCTGGTTTGTGTCACTTGAGTGTCTTCAGACCCTTTAGTGTCTCACTCCAGTCTTTCTTCCAGCACATGGCAGATCCAGCTCCCTGCAGATGGAACTTCTGGCCCTGTGGCTTCCCTGTGTTGATCCCCAGTTCCTTCTGTTCCTCTGGCACCTGGCTTGTCACAGGCTGGGGGACAGCAGGGCAGACATGGCATTCCCAGTGTTCCCCAGGCCTGCTTGGTTAAGTCTGAGAGCTTGTCCTGTTGCTTTCTCCTCCCTTTCAAGGTGTTCCATCATGAATCTACAATGACAGAGGCACTAAGGGAAATTCCTAGCACAGCCTAAATAATCTCAGTTAGATAGATGGCAACTCCCCAGCCAAAATAATCTCAATTAGATAGAAGATGGCAACTCCCCAGCCTAAATAATCTCAATTAGATAGAAGATGGCAACTCCCCAGCCTAAATAATCTCAATTAGATAGAAGATGGCAACTCCCCAGCCTAAATAATCTCAATTAGATAGAAGATGGCAACTCCCCAGCCTAAATAATCTCAATTAGATAGAAGATGGCAAGTGAACAACCTGCTCTTCCAAAGCTTGGCTTTATCAGTCCCAAACTGCCTGTGCCCCTGGGAATGCAGTGCAACAACTGGGTATGGTCCTGGTTCCAGAGCATCATGATTTTCTCATACTCATGAAGAAAAAGCTTTTGGTTATTGACAGCAGCTGGAATAATAAATTGTGGAAAGTGAAATTGTTGAAAAAAGTCAGCTGAAGACTTGAGTTTCATCTCCTCAGTTGCAATAGGAACAGAACACAGCATTCCCTAAGGCCTTGGCCTTGATCACAGCATGCAGGGAGGGACTGGTAGCTCAGGTTTCTCTGGATCATAGTGTCACTCAGTTCCAGGGGAAAAAAGCAAGTCTGAAACAGGCAAAATGCCCTTTCTCAGTCTCAGACATCCTGACACACAAAAATGGAATAATTGCTTAAATCCCACTGATTCCAACAGGAGGCAGCTGCCTCAATAAATGGAGTGTCTTATCCTCAGCCATTTATTTCTCTGTGCCACTTGCTGTCTGTCCCTGAGAAGGGAATATGCATGAGGAGCCCCTCTGAATGCTGTTTGGGAGAGAGGAAGTGTTCCTCTGTGGAAAGAGGAGATCTGGCTTCTCCTGCTCTCCTGTTCAGAGAGTTCCCAGAGTCTAGACTCCACACTGTGGTGGTGGTGGTGGTGGGGGGGGAGGGGGGTTATTGAAGTAAAAAAGGTTTTTATTGAAGTTAAAAAATGATAGATTCACTAGATCTTCTCTCTTGTTTGACTTAGCTCCTAGAGATCATCCTTCTGTGTGATCATACCAAGGTCAGCTCTGTTGTTGACTGCACTGGCCACCCTCTCCCCCCCCTGCAGGTAGAAGAGGCTCCAAATTACATGACAAAACAAGAACAGCAGATTCCTTCAGAATGCACAATTGTAAAAATAAAGTTTTTATTTGTAAAGCATCTTTAAGAAAATTGTTTAAAATACCACTTTTTTTTTTTTTCCACGAAGACATTAAAAACATTTTGCATGAACAGTCCCAGGATTGTTCAAGCCTGCTGTACATGGTCTCTATTTAACACTATTTACAAGGACATCAGAAAGGTTTACTGACAATGAGGATTTGCTATTCAAAGTAGATCCCTCAAAAAGGAAATAAAAGGGTATTAATATAAGCAAGAGCACTCATTTGTATTTTCAACAGAGCTCCCTCGAGAACTTGTATTTACTGACAGAATACATTGTTGAGTAACTGCTCAGTGAGTACAACACCAGAGCTAGCTATATTTAAAAGCCATATAATATAAGTTTAACAAATACTAATCACTCTCTTCCCACCAGTGAGGTGTCTGTGACTCCACACCCCAGATCTTAATCAGGACAGACAAGTTGACCCTACATGGAAGGAAAGGGAGAGCAAGGCATGCAAGACCCTGTTTCATAGGTCCCTGCTACTAAAAATAATATTCCAGACAGGATCCTCAGCAGGGCTGTCCCAAGAGCTGTGTTATAGCACAGGGAAGGAGGGATGAGAAGAATGAAGGCTGGCTGCACAGGGAGCAGAGCAGAGCTGCTTGTGCACCTCCACTCTGCTTGTGCTGCAGTTCTGGCACCAATCTACTCTAATCTGTGCCAAATAACCACAGCCTAATCCCCAAAACCCAGGGGTGTTCAAGGGCTGTGAGCCAGGGCATCAACATCATGGGTTAATACTCAGTGCCTCAATAGGAATTCCAAATGTAGGCAGACTGGCAAAATATACAGATACAGGGAGAGTTGGTTTGAAATGAAACTCATAAATCCTGCTGGAAATATGTACAGCAGTAAACTGCCCCTTTGTCATCTGCTCAGCACATTCCAAGCAGGAAAAAGTGCACCACAGTAGAAACAGAATGTAACTTCACTAGGACTGCAGTGGTGGGAAAAGGTAGAGGTCATTTCTTCTAATTGCTCTAAAGCAACTAGAAGAAATCTGAAACAAGGTCTGCTCCAATGCCACAGGAGTTGCTTCTATTGGACTGGACTCTACTTCTACTTTAGCATTATCAAAAGAAGGACAAAATTGCACTATATGGCACGTCCTTGCTCAGCCAACCATTTTTGACAGGCAAAAATAGGTGACTAAAATACTTTTGGCTCAAATTAACCTAATGTTTGCCTTCCCCACCTCTGAGACTATGCTGTGAAAGCACAGCTGTATTTAGCATGCTACACATTTGACACATATAAGCAGTTATTTCTTCATAGCCCAGCAATTAAAGAAACCTTGAATTCGGAAGCCTCCAAATCAAATTTCTGGTCCACCAGACTTCTACAGCAAGTGCACATAACTGAGATGTATCCCATTTTTCTCCAAACTCCTAATCAAGCTGCATATGCTGAAACACTAATTACTCTGGGCTCATTCTGCAGTCACAGGAGAGAAAAAGGCATATACATATATTTATAATTTTATATAGTGATAAAAGTCTCAGGAGAGGTGAATCACCCTTGGGCAAGTGCACAGAACTCAACAGGATGACTCTGGGCTCATCTGAGCATTCAGATGACCTGCCACAGCTACCAGGCTCAGGCACCCTGTTTTCAGTGTCACCTAAATACAGTATTGAGTAGTTTGGGTCTTGTCTCTCTAGATTGCCAGTGTTAGAAGTCATTGCAGTACCTACAGGGGATAGGCTGGAGAGAAGTTTCTCTGTTCCTCATTCTACCACATGTACAATGGGGAAAATTCCATACCTGTTTAAAGGAAGATGCATTAGGTGTTGTTAGAAGCTCAGGAGCTTGGCAATGGACATTGGGAAGGAAAGGGTGGAATTATCCTAAGTTATTATGCACAATTAACATCAAACTATAAGATAAATATATTAATTTTCTGCCTTGGCCAAAATATTTAAGTGAAACTGATGGTTTATCTTATAAGTGCTTGTAGACAAACATTCCGATGAGTCCTGAGGGTTCAACCAAGTATTTACCTGATCTTCTCCTCACATAGATGTAAAACAGTATTGCCAGCAGAATCAGCACTAATGCAACTCCAAGTAAAACTCCAAGGACAATCACTGCCACTCTCCAGGAGGAGCTGTTGTCAGTTGATGACTGAACAGACACAGCTGGAAATTTAAAGCACATTTTAAGAATGTTAGCTAGAAACAGTAAAAAAGTGGGTGTAAGAAATCCTGGAGCCCTAAGTGACAGCTGTGTTTTACTGCTTAGCAGCTTTGAAACTTTTGAATAATATTGAAAATGGTTTTGTATGTGGTGAAGATTTGTTAACTAGGAATCTTTTATGAGGGCCCTTGTGATCTCTTGGTGACACCCATAACAGCTGCTCTGGGGATTTGCTGGATGGAATGGTGTAACTTGAGAGTCTTTAGATCCTTTAGTGTGAAGAGAACCCATCCTTTGAATCTGGAACTGGGCATGTGTAATGACTCTTTAAAATAGGTCCATAATCTGTATTAAATCACTATATGTTCAGTGAATGTTTAAATAAGTTACTTGAACTATTTGAATCTCTTAAAAGAGAGAAGTTAATTTATCATCTTAATTTAACAGCAGGATCCTTTAATCCCCACACCATTACAGAGAAGCTCTTTCAGCATCACTTACTTTGCACTTCACTTTGGCTCCCAAACTTGCTCCTTAATACATTACTCAGGTGGGTCTGTACATCATCCACATCCATGGCTTCTTCTTTTGGCAGCAGAAAGAGAAAATCAGTAATCACACTGCCAGGTCTGAACCCCAGCACGAAAATGTCGGAGTGATCATTCCCCAGTTCAGCGTGCATTGCTTCAAGAACCTGTGTAAGGTGAAATTGATATTTATTCCACTTGTCAGTCAGCTGAGGCACAGCAGGAACACACACATGGGTATTAACTTTCCCTCACTTATTACTCTTTCAAGGTAATTGCTTTGGGATAACAAATAAAAAAACTCATTGGAAGAGGATTCCGGAGCCATGCACTGTCTGTGGTAGAAAATGTGAAATCTGAGTTTGACTTCCAAAGCTCCAATCTGTTTAGCTAGTTATCAATGAATAATGCATTAAAACAAGTTGTCTTCCTCCACAAACCCATGTGGGGCCTCAACTGTACAAAATTTGGGATCTACAAAGAGCACACAATATTTCTAAAGTGATGTTCAGTGTCTCCTGACTTTTTTTAACATGTGCAAGTAAACTTCAAGCGTGGTCCTGCACACACTACCAGCACAGAACTTCATGTGAGAGGTTTAAAACTTATTTTTGTCACCAGATTTTCAAAGTCATGATGTTACAGAATACCTTTGCAAAGAGCGACAAGGGTGTGATTTGCCTCTCAATCATTCTGGCATAAACGAAATGTATTCCTGTGACATCAATCAAAATCAAATTAATTACACTGATATCTCCAAAAGTAGAGCCTTGCTTAGTGCTTTCATAGGATACAAAGCAAGAACAAGCAGTCCCCTTTTTTAAGTAAGACTGCTTGAAATGTTTTTGCCAGGACTGATCTTTTCAGAAAATTAGGTGTTTGATTCAACCCACTAAGAGAAGCTATCTTCTCCCTGTGGATAAATATGGTATTTTACCTGAAAACTCTGAAAGATTACTATTTTTCAAAGATGATAACAAACCTTGCTCTGAGTCACTGCTCAGTTTTCTGCCTCCATCTTTTCTATGGGATAAACCCCACCACTCCAAACTTTACATCCCTTTAAGTTCTTTGGACAGAGGCTTCAAAAATGCCTTTCTTTTCCTCACCTTGATGAGCAGTCTAGATAGGAAACCTGACTTATGCAGGCAAAGCTGTAACATTTCAAAGCTACAACTACAGAGTGGAAGTACTGTGGAATATAAATGAAATAGTTCAACATTCAAATCGGGAAGAAAAAATCCAATAGAGAAATTGTCTATATTTTCAACCATGTTAGTACAGCCTCTCTTTGATTTTGCCATTTTTTTGAAGAAAAGCTGACACTTTGCATGAGGTAAAAGCTTATTAAAAGCCAGTAGAGGAATTCCTGCTGCGTTCAGTCAGGTTGGAGGAAACCTTTTACATCTACTAAAATAAATTTTCTATCCATGAAGTGGAGATGTTAGCAGTCATAAGACAAGGTTACCTTTGAGTTGGCGTGGTGAGAACAAATTAATTACTGCTTTTGAAATCTGTGGAGTTTCTGAGCTAAAGGGTATGATCATCACACTAAAATTAGCTGTGCTAGTTATTTAAAGCAGTCTACCCCAATCTCACAGTAGACTTACCTTTCCAGCAGGTCTATATACATCAGGATTCCTGAGAGGTGTTGAAATTATTAGGGTGTTTTTTTAACATGCTGCTAAAGACAGTTGAGTGGCAGACTGATGCTTCTGCCTGTCAGCATTAGTAGCTCAAAGCTTCCACTTTCCCCATTTTCCCCCTGAGATGGAGCCCTTGATACTTTGTCCAAACCTGCAGCCACTTCCATGAGGTGAATTGCCAATAATCCATGTATTGCCAGTTACAGAACACACTTGCAAAGTTCTCATGTTTCCAAATCTGTGCTGGTTTTGAGTAACTCCCTTTTTTTGTCTTCACAGGCATCAGTTTAGTGAAGTGGGAGAAAATAAACAGAACGGGATGTTCCTTACAAAAATAGAATTTTAAAGTGCCTTTCACTAAATAACTTATATATGAGGATGGCTTAGGGAATATAGCCCTCCTCACTGGACAACAAGCTCTCTGTCCTTGGCAGATTTTGTGCTTCCTGTACTGTTTTTTTCTTTTTCACCTGTCAGAGTCCTGATTTAACAATGAATGTAGGAGACTAAGGCTGCTAATCACAAGCCTTTCTGCAGTTCATTCATTGACAAAGAAGATTGCATCAACTTACATCTTTTTTGAAACTTTCAGACATTTTTATGTAGCCTTCACTATCAGAGTTATAAAGTGTGTTATTAAATATCTCGTCTTTCAACCAAACTCTGCAGGCAAACGCTTGGTTATCTGGAAGAAATTTAAAAAAGAAGAAACAATTAGCTGAATCCCAGGATTACCTCCACAATTGGTCTTTGGACTTTATTATCTCATGTATTTATAATATTAATTGATAAAACCAGAAAATAATAATGATAATAATAATGATTATAATGATAATGATGATAATGATGATGATAATAAGGATAATGATAATGATAAGGATAATGATAATAATAATAATAATAATAGTGTATCATGTGTGTCTAATGCAGTGGCTTTGGAACCTTCAGAGCTGAATCTCTCCAAGTTTGTCAGCCATCACAATCCTCACAAATTGTTCACCATTCCTGTATTATTTAGGGTGCATCCCACTCCCTAATTCAACAGCCACTCTCCCATTGATTCCAGCAGAAGTAACACCAGTCTGTTAGACTCTGCAAGGCTCTGAGTGAGTTTAAATCCTCCTGAGTAGGTGGATAAGCCCTGAGCCAAAAGAAGAAAGCTTTACATAGAAAAGTCCAGACTAAAATAGAGCTGGAAGCTGACACTGAAGTTTGATGGAGGCAGCTTCTTCACCAAAGAAGTGTGAACTTCAGATGCTGTGTGAACTGACATAATAAAGCAGATGGCAAAATACTCCTGGGAGATACTATATTGTGAAATAATACCCTGTAGTTATGCATAAACAAATGTTAAGGTTCTATAAACTTACTGGAGCACACTTTGCCTTTTAAGTCAGAACAGCCAGTACTTTGTGCTAAACAAAACTCAGTTCTTTTGAAACAGGAACCAGAATCTGAAAAATAAATGTAAAAATCAAGATAATCACTTCTGTGCATGCATTATTAATGCTGATAAGAAAATTATGCAATAGTTGAAAGTCTTTAATTATGGCCAAGGAGTCACCTAAGCAGCAGTTCCTTTGGCCCAGTGAGAACTTAGAATTGCAAATTATACAATTGGAGCATATCAAAAGAGAGGCAGGTGGTGGGTGGGTAGGTGGTATTTGAGAACTCACTGAAATAGCATTGAGAACTCTGATTTCTTAGGAAAGTTAAAGATAAAGGTTGTGCTATTACGTGCTTGTACAACTCAGGTAAACTAGATGGAGTTTTCAGGAGTAAAAGTCACCTGCAATTTATTTTGGAAAAAGATATGCATCATGGAGTCTCAAAACCTCAGTATGCTTGTCTGGACTTGCTAATCTGAATTATTTATGAAGGGTCAAAACCCATTAAAGGCTGGTATAGCAGGTTTTATGTGGTTAGCTCATTGGATTATATCCCCAGTTCTCATAGAATTGAACATAAGCTTTAATTTCACATGAAATATGGATCACTTGGTTTTATTGCTCTTTTTAATTAGCTTACAAACAATTTTCTGGTAGGGCAGATGGCTCCAGATTGCAAAAGGAAACAGTTTTTTATTTTTCTTGAATATAGAAAGTAATAAATGAAAGCCAGTGGACTGAAGAATTGAAAGATTTCAATGAAAATAATGATAAGAATTCCTTGGCTTTGTGGTCCTAAGGACTAAGAGAGAGGGTAAGTCCATCAGAAGGAACCCCACAGTCCACTGCCAAAATAATTGCCCTAGAAAGGTCTTGAGAATAATCAGACAATCCATTAGAGAACTCAAAAAAAGATTGCAACAAGGACATTTATGTTTTAGAGGTCAAGAAATGCTGGAAGAAAGTAATAACTGCCAAAAGTCAAGTTAGATCTTTCAAGTTATATAAAAAGAAATCGTGAGCACTTTCTCAGCCACTGGGAAAGAATGATAAAGTGCAGCACAGTTTTATCAAACGTGGATCATGCCAAAATAACCCAGTGGCTTCCTTTGACAGGCTGACTTTCAGATCTCTTCCAGTGATGGAGAAGCAGCAGTATGCAGTGCCAAGTGGTAATTTGTTTAGTGGAAAAAGTTTTTTCTAAAGGAATTGGCTAAAGGGGAGATGGGGAGTTTTAAAAGGAGAAACCTTGATTTGGAGGGATATTATGTGTCATGTTCCTGCAGAATCAGTTTTAGTACAGAGACACAATTAAACTGTTTGCCTTGATGTCTGTAACCCAGGATGAAATTAAAAAGTTAACAATGACAATTAAGGACTGCTTGCATTCACAAGAGCATGTAGAACCTAAACTTCACATTACCTGAATATTTTCTGGTAAATTTACAGCCAAAATAGCCTGACTTCTGTACAGAATTATCTGGCTCAATAATACAACATGATCAGAAATGTTACAGAGCAAGCTCTCACTCTTGCAAACTCCTGTTGAATTCAAGCAGTCCCATGCAAGTAAGGGGATGAGTCAAAGAAATAAAAAACAACTTAAAGGAGTAAGAGTGTGTGAGATCAAATCCAGATCTTATGGCAACAAGATACTGTGAGTTTCTATCAATTAAAAAGAGTTGCCAGGGTGATGGAGGAGGTACCTGTTCGGACAGTGACTGAAGCAGGATTGTTCTCAGCACAGGATGACAGTGCCACAGAAATGGTGTACACATGGCCAGGAAGCAGGTTTTTAAACACAGCTTTTGTCTCATTTGTAGCTGTTGTATGAATCTCCTTTCCATCCTTGACAGAGATGTTGTAGAAGCTGCCTTTGCTGCTGCTGCTGCTCCAGCTGAGCTGTATTTCTTCTCCAGTCACGTCCTGAACTTTGATGGACACTGTCACTGCAAAGTGTGAAAGTTTCATACAGCTGAGAGCAGCCCATTTCACTTCTGCAATTCTGCACATTTATTATTGAAGAAAAAATACCAATGAAAGAAATATAAACTCTTGTGTGGTTTTTTTTGCAGCTGATTTCAGTTTTCCACCTCATTCTCCCAAAAGAGCAGAAGTGAACCATTTGCTCTACAGACAGAAACCATACATTAATGTACTTTGTTTGATGGCTCCAAAACACAAATGGGGGACATTCTGCTTGTTCCTTGCCTTTGTAACTGCAGGCAAAGTGTGGTAAATGGTCAGAATTGTACAATGTTGCTTTTAGATGATAGAATTGATGAGGCTGGTTGAGAAAAACATGAGCATTCTGAGGTGGACTGATATTTGACTCATCCTGATATCCTCAGGAGGATGAATTTTTAAAATACCACCAGGAAAACCTAAGTTCAGAGCAGTAGAGAGGCATTTATTAAATGTGCTTCATAATAGGGTTAAGAAAACCCACCTATCACTGTAGTTTATGCCTGCAAGCAGGCACCCAGTGAACATTTACGGGGTCCAGGAGAGCTTTACCAAGGTGTAGAAACTGTCTTGATTTATATTTGCATAATTATGCATTTTCAGTGATTTTATCAGGCTTCCCTTTCTGAAATTATATCCAGGGATTTTACCTCACAGCTGATATGACCAATGAACAAGAATATTGTGTCTAATTGGATAATTTTCATTCTACTATTCAGTATCAAATATTTACTTACGGCAAGGTGCTGACGCAAATGTGGTAGTGAAAAAAGAATTAGATGTAGTTCCTGTAAATCCAGTTGTATTGGTTTTTGGAGGGACTGGAGTTGTGTGTTCTGGGAAGTAGAAATTTGGAGGCGGTGAGTAGAATTTATCTTGAAGTTGACCAAGTTTATGCTTCTTATTTTCATAAACAACTTTCAAAAAACAAGCCCAGAAAACATTCTTCTATTGCTTGCCTAAGTATTTAAGTGTGGTACCACAAAAAATCCAACCCTTCCAAGGCCAGTGTACATAATTATAGCAAGATATAAGAAGGGTCAAGGTCAGAAAACACATTATATGCAATTATTTTAAGGTTTGGGTTGGGTTTTTAATTTATATAAAGCAGTTACGTGAAGGTAGATCCTGGTGACAAACTCTCCCTGGAACTTGAGGACTTGTGTCAGTGAATCCTTTGTTGCATTGGCAGGAATAAGTGGCTCCTTCAGCAGTGCAGGTAGCATTTTGGTCACAGTCATTTAAACCTGGCTTACAGCTATTCCTTGCTACAGTGGAGTTAAACAAAACAGAAGAAGAACAAAGATTTAAGTCAGTATTGGAAAAAGAGATAAACCAAGTACCCTTTGCCTTTCCCCACCCAAATCCCATTTCACCAGATGTTACCATCAGTGAAAAACACACGCCACTGCTTAAACTCACAGCGATGAACAAATTCATACCTTCTACAAAAGTCTCTTTAAGATCAACTATAAATACTGTGCTCCTGTTAAGGGCCTCTGTAAAAGCATCTGAAATCTCTGATTTTGTTATATTTTGTCCAACATCCAACACGATCTTAAAGATCACAACCACACTGCCTGCCTTGATGCTATTAATTACAATACGTATTTTTGTTCCGTTTTTTAATTCTTGTATCTTCTCTGGCAGATGTTTTGTTATCTGCAAGGTAAAAGGTTTAAGTTAGTATCTATTTTTCCTCTTTAACATGTAGCAATATGCTAGCCATAATTCAATTAAAAGCAGCTCTCATAGTAGGACAATATCTATAACTTCCAGACAGAATTTCATTTAAATCAGGGCCTCAGAGGACAATATAAATGAAAAATGACTTCTGCTTAATTTCTAACCTTCACATAACCTTTCCCACCCACATTTAAGATATTCATACCCAGATCCTCATGATTATTTACATTAGGAAAAGCTCAGCAGAAAATAAAATTTTAGTTTAGAATTTCTAATCAAAATACCTCCATAATGAACTTCTTTTCAAACTCCTTAAATTCTGTACTGGATTTGTTCTTATATTCAGCCTTGAAAACTTCACTGGTAATCCTAGTGGTTCCATTGTAGACTTCAGCAGCTGTGAACACATGAAAGAATAACCAGAAAAAATGAAGTTATTGTTTAAAAATGGTTTCTCAGCTAAGTAAGGCTTGGGAATAAAAGTGCATGGAGCTGGGAGAGGCTAGAACATTGAACCACTGTGGTTCTAGCTCAGTAAAGTTTTGGATTTGGCAGGAGGACAAGTGAGTCTCTGGACCACTTTTTCCCCATGAAAAAAATTGCAGTCTGACTTTAAATTTCTGAAAGTTTGGCATCCTTTTACCTATTCATTTCAATATGTAGCTTATTCATGTCCAGGTGGGTGCTCAGTGTAAAAGGGCTTCATGTTCAGGCCATGAATGAGTTAGTTTGCTAACAGAAAAAGAAACAATTCCAGAGGAAATACCTGTCTGAACCATCAGGGAGGTACTGACATTCTTAGAGCAAGTTGAAACATTCACGGATATTTGGTACTGACGAGCAGAAAGCAGATTTTCAAACGCAGTGCTCGTTTCATTTAGGATCCTCTCCTCCACCCCTCCCGGTTTTCCCAGCAGCCTCACTGTGTAAGGACTGTCTGCTGTGCCACCTTGAGGTTTCCAGCTGAACTGGATCATTCTGCTGGTCACCTTCTGCAGCTGGATGGACAAAGTGATGGGAGCTGGAAAGCAAAAAGGAAATTGGTGTGAAACATGTAGTTATAGTCTGTGTGTTTAAGGAACAAAGTGTTAACGGGAAACTGACAGCCTAGGGAAATATTGAAGTCTCTGCAATGCTTTTATAAAGATATGAAACAGAGAATCATATCACAAAATCACAGAATGGGTTGGAATGGACCTTAAAAATCATCTCATTCCACCCCCTGCCATGGGCAGGGACACCTTCCACTGTCCCAGGTTGCTCCAAGCCCTGTCCAACCTGGCCTTGAATATCTCCAGGTACCCCCTGTGCCAGGGCCTCCCCACCCTCACAGGGAAGAATTTCTTCCTATTATTTACTCTAGCCCTACCCTATTTCAGTTAAAAGCTGTTTGTCCTGTCACTACGTGTCGCTGCACAAAGTCCCTCTTGTAGGTCCCCTCTAGGCACTGGAAGAGGCTCTAAGGTCTCCCCAGAGCCTTCTCCAGGCTGAACAGCCCCAACTCTCTCAGCCTGTCTCCATTGCAGAGGTGCCCCAGCCCTTTGAGCATCTTTGTGACCTCTTCTGGACCTCCTCCAGCAGCTCCACATCTTTCTCCTGTTGAGAACTCCAGGACTGGAGGCAGCTGTGCAGGTGGGGTCTCACCTGAGCAGGGCAGAGAGGCAGAATCCCCCCTTACCCTGCTGCCCACGGTGCTTTGGATGCAGCCCAGGACACTTTTGGCTTTTTGGACTGTGGGGACACATGGCTAAGCCATGCCAAGCTTTTCCAACACCAACACACCGAAGTCCCTCTCCTCAGAGCTGCTCTCAGCCTGTTCATGCCCAGCCTGTGTTTGTGCCCAGGGGGCCACCTCTGAAGCCTGTCCAGGTCCCTCTGGATGCCATCCCTTCCCTCCACAGTGTCAACTGCACCACACAGTGTGGTGGCACCAGAAAATTTGCTGAGGGTGCCCTCAATCCCTCTGCCAGTGTCACCCACAAAGACATTGAACGGCACCAGGCCCAGGAGTGACCCCTGAGGAGCCACTGGCCACTGGGCTGTCCTTGGCCATGGAGCCATTGTCAAAGACCAAGCTGTACCTTAATGTGTGTGCATATCTCCTACTGCACTCCATGAACACTGTGACTCCAGATCGGGGACGGATTAAACCCTTGGAGTAAGAGATCTTGAAGAATTCCTATATGCTCTAAAAATGGAAGTCATGCTGCCTTTGTTTTTTGGGTGCAGAGTACAAAAAGGCTGCATTCTCCTCTTTTCCATCTTTGCTTTACTTTTTTATCCACTGAAAAATGATGAAAGGTTCATTACTGCACATTCTTTCAATATGGGCAGATAGCGCTTTGGCAAAAAATTAAAGATACACTAGAGAAGAATTAGTATTGAAACAAGTAAAAATCAAGTTAGCAAAAAAAAAAAATTCAGCTGGATTCTCCCCATGAGGGAACTGCCTCTAGTATTCCATAAAAGGAAATTTCAAGACCAAAATCAATAAAAACCAGTAAAAACCAATCAAAACCAATAAAAACCAATAAAAGTTCCTATTGACGTAACTTGGCCTATGCAACATAACTACAAAGCATTTTACCCCAGTGGCACTGCCTAACACAAGGTGTGTCATTTCGAAAACAACTCCAGACAGGAACTGCAGCTTTTCAGAAAATAGATGGATGCAGGGACTCATATTCCTGGATTAAATTCCCATCTTAAAAAAGACATTGTAAAAAGCTCAAATTCCAACCAAAAATAACAGTAATGAAAGAAAATTATACTCAATTCTTCCAAAAATAGAGCAAAATAAATTTAGTATCGTGTGTTAAAATACTCACAGCAAGTCTTAGTAAAAGAAGGATTAACAGATGTTGATAGACTGAGGTTTGTCGTGGATGGGGTTGCCAAGGATGTGGAAGGGAGGGAATGGGAGGTGTTGGCAGTGGGCTCAGTTGTTCTGATCCCCTGGTTCATGGTGGAACTTTCCCCTTCTCCAGGAGGAGTCGTGGCACTGCTGCCTGCAGAGGCCGTGGCTGTGGAAGGCGAGGGGCTCCCCGTGGGAGGTGAAGTGGCCGTCACCTGCCCCGTGGGCTGTCCCTGGGGGAGGGCTGTGGAGTGTCGAGGTGCTGGTGTCCCCGTGCTGCTGCCTGGTGTGGATGAACGGCTGGGTGCAGTGGTTTCTGAGGCAGGAGCCACTGGGTTAGTGCTGGCTGTGCTGGGAGCTGGGCTGGGTGTCACCTGCTCTGCTGTCACAGTGTCTGACCCCACATCTGTAACACCAGCAGTGGAGAACACCAGGGCTGTGGGTGGGTGGGATGTGGTGGCCAAGGGCATCCCAGTGGTGCTGCTGGTGCTGTTCTGCTGTGGGTTGGGAGGCACAGGTGAGGAGCCCATGGAAAAGGTGCCAGAGGTAGAAGGCACTGGGATCACAATGGGCTCTGACTCATTGCCTGTAGTGCCAGCAGTGGAGGACGGGGAGGAGAACACCAGGGCTGTGGGTGGGTGGGATGCGGTGACCAAGGGCATCCCAGTGGTGCTGCTGGTGATGTTCTGCTGTGGGCTGGGAGGCACAGCTGAGGAGCCCTTGGGAGAGGAGGAGGACGAGTGGCTCATCACTGCTGAGCTGAAGGACAGGGAGGAAGCAGTGCCACTCTGTGGGGCAATGGTGGTGCCTGTTCCTGTTGTTGGGAATGCTGGGAACACTGCACCACTCCTAGGAGACGTCCCCAGTGAGCCCCCTTCTGACATTATTGTTGTGGGTGTAGTGTCTGTCCTCCCTTCTCCACCCACCATCGTCATCGTGGACAGCAGGGACGTGGCTGGGAGGGAATGGGAGGTCTCAGTTGTTGTTCTGTCCCCCTGGTACATGGTGGAACCTTCTTCTTCTCCAGGAGGAGTCGTGGCACTGCTGCCTGCAGAGGCCGTGGCTGTGGAAGGCGAGGGGCTCCCCGTGGGAGGTGAAGTGGCCGTCACCTGCCCCGGGGGCTGTCCCTGTGGGAGGGCTGTGGAGGAGAGCTGAGGTGTCAGTGTCTCTGTGCCCACAGTGGGTGAAGGCCTGGCCTCGATGGTGCCTGAGGCAGGAGAGGTGGCAGGCACAGGCCTGGGGGTAGCTGGGCCCCGTGTCTCTGTCCCGGCCGAGGACTGAGCAATGCCAGCAGTGGAGGACGGAGAGGAGAGCACGGGGGCTGTGGATGGGCGGGATGTGGTGGCCGAGAGCATCTCGGTGGTTCTGCTGGTGCTGCTTTGCTGCAGGCTGGTAGGCACAGCTGGGGAGCTCCCAGGAGAAGAAGAAGAGGAGGAGGAGGAGGAGTGGCTCCTTGTGGCTGAGCTGAGAGGTGGGAAGGCAGCAGTGCCAGTGTCTGTGCCCATGCTGGGGGCAGTGGTGGTGCCAGTTGCTGCTGTTGGGAGTGCTGAGCTCACTGCACTGCTCTTGGCAGACATCCCCAAGGAGCCCCATTCCTGTGTTATCATTGTGGCTGTAGTGTTCATCCTCCCTTCTGCACCCATTATCCTCATGGTGGAGGGGGACAGCGAGGTTGTGCCCAGGAGGGAATGGGCTGGGATGTCACGCTCTGCCACGGAGCCATTTGAGCTGTCTGCAGCTGGGCCAGCTCTGCTGCTCTTGTTTGTGCTGCTCGAGATGTTTAGGTGGCTCTCAGTGGTGGCAGTAATTGTGTCCCTTCCCTCTAATGCCATCAGGGTACCTGCCAGAATTTCAGAAATGTGGATTATGGATTGTTGCCCTGAAATTCTGTGAAGTACTTTAATAGTTACCAAGTGTAACTGTGTTCTTGTGTGAAAAATTCACTCAACGTTCTTATCTTCATTATTATTTCTTTCCTTCCTCATTTCCACTTTCATATCCTTTACTATTCCTCAACTACCATGAAATCTCTGTTACTTCCTTTTCCATTTGCATAAATTTGAGGAGATCTTACCAATTTCATGGTAATACTTTTTTTCTGTATAAATGTAGAGATTTATATTGTTTCTATTCCTAGTCTACATTTTTTTTTTCAATTTTCTATGTATTTTTCCTATCAACATTATTTTATTTACAGTAAGGAAAAGGTTTAGTGGTGGACTCATCAGTGTTAGGTTTAAGGTTGGACTTGATCCTAAAGATCTTTTCCATCCTAAATTATTCTATGATCCTCTGATTGCTCTAAAGTAAAATTCCTGGTGAATTAACAGGAAAACTAAAAATCAGCAGAATTAATTTTTCAGCACAATTTTCTCCTTACCTGTTTGTGCATATTTTATTGCTTCAATTTCTTTATTTTGCTATGCATTTATTTCTTTCCTAATTACTTTCTGTCAGGCAGGAGAAAACAATTTTTCTGAGGATATCTTTCTGTTGATGTTCTAAATCATATTAATTATGGCGAAAATTTATTGCCTTCCTGTGTTTACCTCTATTTCTAACTACAAATAAATTGTAACTCCTGTAGTTCCCAAATGTGAAGGTGACAACATTTCTAACACTCTCAAAGTTTCTTTAAAAGGAAAATCAAACCTTTTTTCTGTTGTGATTAAATAGTCAGGCTAATTTGGGCTTATTTAATTTACTTGATCTGGGAATTCAGCTTTGATTTTGAAGAGTGGCTTTGTTCCTGTTAAAAACCCAGACACATCCTTCTGCCTCATTGCAATTTTACTCCTTAGCAACACTTAATTATTATCCTGGATCTTTGGGTTTGGCTGAATGAAATTTAGAGGATTCTCAGACAGGGTGTACTGGAGCAGCTCTATCAAATTCTTAAGGACCACATTAATTAACTGCTTTTGACTCTATTCACCTGTAAAATCAAGGTGGTATTTTCATGTCATTTTAATGTCAACATAGAAACTTGTAATGTTACAATTCATATTTTTCAAAATTCTTCCTACAGACTGATCTCTTTTTTACACCCAAATACAATTTGAATTGTAAGATCCTGTGCTTGCATCTCCCAGATTTTTAACAGCAGGTATTGATCAGTCAAGAAACTTGTGTTCATCTGCATTGAATTACATGAAACCAGACATTGAGAATAAAATAATGCAGCCCTCTGAATTTTTAGATTTTTTTAAAAAATCTCTTGCATTGCTATGAGAACACAGCAGAGTTAATGCAACCTAACCCATGCTTTTTTAATGTGTTTTTTTCCTAAAAAGTCATTCAGAGGAGAAAAATTGGCAAAATGCATCATTCATAACTAAGCTTAGGGGCAAAAAAAGTCAAAAAATCTGGTCAGACACTGCATGTTTGATCTTTTAGATGAGTTTTCTAAATACTTTGCTCTCATTCTTTTACCTGCTTAGAGCTTTATATCCCTACTAAAATATCTGCTGAAATCCAATGCATTCAAGCTAAACAACAACAAAAAAAACCCCAAAAAACCACAATCCTGTAAATATTGCATGTTTTTGGATTTATATTTATTTTTAGCAGCCCCCCTTCATATAATTTTGAATGTTTCTCAATGACATCCTCTAAATGCATAGCGACAATAAATAATCAAATTAATTTTTACTTACAGAGGAGAACAGAGAGGATGAAATGCCAGAGGTAACTCTGAGTGCCCATGTTGGGTGTCCCCCTCCTTGCAGTGCTGGCCCCGTGCTGAGAGTGGCATTTTGAATGGAACACTTTGGGAATTTAAAGAGGGGCGAGGCTGCAAGTGTCACCTCCCAGCCTCTGCACAGCGGGACCGCAGCCAACGCAACGAAAATCTCACACCTGACCTGTTCTGTAATAAATCCCAGCGTTTTCTGTTCAAGCATGCTTGCTTTTCCTTCATGGAGCAAGGTCTGAGTGTGATCCAAAGGTGAGGCAAAGACAGGAGGAATTTAGTGAGCAGTGCAACACATCTGAAGATCCTTTTGTTCCGGGTATTCGATAAGTAAAATATTTTAACAACCTTAGGTCTGGGCAATGCATGACTTAATGGCAATGCAACACATAATAGGAGTAAAAAAGATGCTTTAAGCAAGTAACAAGCAAATATATTCCAGTGAAGCTATAAAACACAAAGTGGTTAATAAATGACACAGTTACAAAAGTTTCTTTTTAATTAAACCAACAAAAGAAACCTTGAGTCCACAAGTCTTGCCCTAATCCATAGATCTACCTTTTTCCCCTCCATATTTTCCTGTGTTATTAATTTTTTGGGAGCAAATGTTTAAATATTCAGTTCTAACTTGCATGTTTATTGTATTAGAACAACCAATTGCTAGAAATGCACCAAACAGATGCCAGTCATTGGTTCTGCAATACTGCAAAGAGACTGGAGTGGTGGTAAATCTCCATTATTTCACTCCTTTGAAGCAGGTGGAAAATACGGGATGACCAGGCTTGTCATTCTCAGCTGAAATTTATCCCCATTTAGGTGGGTTTATCCTCATTTTCTTTAGCAGGTAAACTCCTCCTAACTCCAGGCAGCTGCCATGGACAGTCCCTGCTGGCCACCAAATCTGGGTCATGACTTTAACTCAGTGATGTCAGACCTGCCTCTGTGTGCCTGGGGCTCATCAGTGACTTAAACATTTACATTTTGTCATGTTTTTAATACTCTACCCTGCCTGAGGTTTATACTGCTAAAAGTCTTCATTAAATCATTTGCAGTGATATTTTTTTTTCCAGCCACACTCTGTGAGAGGAATGCTGTCCTGAGTAGGGTGGGATGGGGTGGAGTGGGGCAGAGTAAGGCCTGAAGAGGGAAGATCATTATTTACCTAATTCTTTTTCAAGTTTTTTATAGACCTGCAAGACTTGGCACATCTATAACTGCATAAATTCCAGATTTTGCTTCGCCAGCCGTTTTCTAAAATTTGTTTCATTTTGGTTTTACTCTGACAGGGAAGTAAGACAAAAATATTCCTTGAAATGAACTTAAGGGTATTGTTGTCTGGTGTGAGGCACCAATTTCAGCTTTGTGCCTTGTTTGATGTAGAAACTCCTGACTCAGTCAGATCTTTTCTTAGCAAACTCTAGTTTACAGATCTAACTGGAATTCTTAAAGATTAGATACAAGCTATTTCTGTTTGCATAAATAATTGTAAATCACATTTTCCTTCTACTTAGGTGGTCAATGTTGTCAGACTTCTCTCTCTTGGACTTTCATAAGACCAAACCCAGTCTCTAATTCTTGCTCATGGTACAAGAATTAGAGATTCTTATCTCTACTAAAATAAGATTATACCACCATGGGGACTATGGTGGTACAATTCCACACACCGGGTAGTTTTTGACCCTCAGCCCCTCCCCTGACCGCTGCAGGTCCAACTCACGTGCAAATAATCTTTAATGAGCTTGCAAACTGTGGAGTACAGGGTGGGAAATGCCACTCCCTACTTTCTTAACCAGGATTTTCTCTGAAATGGCATCCATGGAAACTTGGCTGCAAAGCCTATTAAGTCAAATTCTTAGTATCTTAGAAGCACCACTGGTTTTTAGTTACACTTCACTTGTGTGAAGTCTCTTATGAACAAAAAGAAGAAACCAAGTTCAGATTTAGCAGCATTAGTTAGACCATTCTTACTAACACACAGCAAATGACATATTGCATTTTTTAAAAAGCACCAAAATTCTCCTTTTTTTTTTATTTCCAGGAAATAGGTACAGCAGAGGGGCTGGGTGTTGCATTAGAGTCTGTCACCAGGGCTTGAGGTTCAGATAAATTCCTCTGTTAGGCAGCCTCAATTCCAGTTTCTTTTCTTTCACCTTGACAATGCCCCAAAACCAACTTTTAATTCAGCTTGTCATGTACTTTACAGTAAAAGTTGCTTTCTGGTAAACACAGAACAAGTTTTGCCACATGCCTTACAGGTAAGAGACTTTCCAGTATGAAACTGGTGACCCTTCTCAAATATTTTAAGTTCCTTGTGACTCATCTCACCAACCTTTAAACTCAAGATTGAAATGATCACTTAATTCTTACATTTATTTTTGAAAGATGCTGAAGAAACTCAGGTTTCACCTAGAATTGGGAGGTAAAGATACACAAGGAAATAACAAGATGAAATGACATGTAGTTCACCTGCAAAAAAACCTTGTCATTCCTTTGGGGTGATCAAAGACTCAGGACTTCGAAAAAAAACCTCTTTAGATACTAATTTCCATCTGCTCAAAAACACCTTGTTAAAAGCCTGTGTTTACCAAGGGTTTAACTTCTCAAAACAAACAAAAAAAAAGAATGATGAAGCTAAAAGAAATACAGGGGGCAGCTGAATTGGTGAAGGCAGTATCTTTTATTAAATCAAAGGGTACAATGTGGAGAAAAACAAAATTCTTGTGGGCTCCCAAGCCTCTCAGCCAACTTGAATTAGAATCAGCAAATGTTGGGGCGAAATGCTAGTGACAACTGAAAAATAAACAACCCATTCTGAGGCACTCAGTTGTCTAATTTTCCCTCCTGACAACCATCCCCAAGCACTTCCAGACTCTCACTTGTCATTTTGTATGTCAGAGATGGAATTTCTTGTGGAAATCACAATCTGGGGGAAGAGGATAATACAGCTTTTACCTTTTTTTATCCTGCTGTAGTACCAAACTTACATGTCCAAGAACTTCCAAAAACGTGTCAGCACTGTCAGTGAGGATGTGCATTGGTCTCTGGGTGTTAGGAGTGAAGGAAAAATCGGGTTTTTAGGTAAGAACTGTACTTCCCATCTGTGTAAAAATGTCTGTAAATTCACATACCTGTCGTTGATAAAAATCAAAATGTGTTTTATTATTATAAACAAACCCAAACATTTATTATTTGTGTTAGAATAACACAAACAGGGTTTGTGTTATCTGTAGCCAACCTGCTCCCATAAGGAAATGCTGGTGAATGAAACAGCCTTAGAAACAGGATGTGCCTGCACTGTCACAAAGTGTGGTCACAATATGGATTTCAGACATCCAAACCCTCCTGCCTCCTACAATCACTCAAGATTATTATTACTGTTATTGTTGTAATTGTCTTTATTTTCATCGTTATTATTATTATTAATATTGATGTTCTAATTTTAATACTAGCTGTGCATCAGTGACATTTCCAGCTGCCATTCTGCATTATTTACAACCATAGTTGTGTAAGAAGTGCCCCACCACTGAATTTTCTCTTGAATTCCTTAGTGTGTGATTTCAGAGGGCTCAGCCCCCCTGAGCTGCATTATTCAGAGAAAACCACTGGGTTTGTTTCTGTATCAGCCTATTACATATGAACTCAGAACTGTAGGTTTTTATTTGATGTTTACTTTCACATCAATCATAAATCATGAGATTCTCCCATGCCTAAAACTGCTTCCAAAAAAGCTACCTTTTGTAATTTTAGTGCCAGAGAGAATATGGGGTTTGTTTTTTCAACAACTCTCTTATTTCCAACTGATTTGTGCATTTCTAATTTGGTGTGATTTCAAACAGCACAGATATAATAAATCCCAAAAGCCCCAAAACATTCAAAGTGTTTGGCTTTAAATGTGCACTCAAAACTTGCAGGTGATGAGGGTTTAAAATGTTACAGGGTAAAAAAAATATTTCTGAGAAGCATTAAAATTTAATCAGATATAAGGAAATTAGATTGTAACATTGGGTATTCAAAGAGTATTCAAATTGCCTTGGCAATTTAACAACACAACATGTTCCAATGTTCTTCTCCCCCATCAACCACACTGAAAACCTTCTTAAAACAAGATCCAAAGCTCAGCCCAACCAGGCTAAGGAAAGTCATGATTTTTTCTTGAAAAAAAAAAAATTAGGGAAATGAAAAGGAAATAAGATACAAAAGTGAGAGAGACTCTATTTGCCTCCTAGATTTAGGGAATTTGGAGTCCATGTTGAGCTATTTTTTAATGCATTATAAGCTGTTGTTTGCAGTTGGCAAAGCAGAATTCTTTTTTGGAGGACTGACAAGGCATGGTGCTGAGCCACAGAGGTGATGAGTGGGCTCTGACTAGCTCTGCCTAAATGAAACCCACATTTTCCTTCCCAGCCTTGCATTGGATTATCCTGAAAAGAGAAAGTGGAAGAGGAATCAAGTGCAAAACACCACGGCAAACAGCACAGATAAATCTGAGATGCAGCTGAAACAAATCAATGCCCACAGGTCACAGCATAGCTTGGAATCCCTGAGGCTTCCAAAACATGGATTTGTCAAAATGCTCTGGAAATAAGGATAGCAAAAATAGGGAGAATTTCTGTGCAGGAGAAGAGTTTGGAAGGGGGGGAAGGAAGTTCTGCATTTGGGCAGGGCACAAAACCAAAAGCTCAGTACCATCAGAGGATGCTGCTGCCTCACCCAGCAGCACTGCACAGAGACTCAGCTCAGACAGGAGCAGCCAAGGTGGCTCCAGAGCCAGAATTAGAAAAACTCTGATAATTTTGATCTATGCTAATGGCACATGCTGTTTCTGTGACTGCATTTCTTTGCTTCTTGCTCCTGTGCTGTGCATTTGCTTTCATTTGCTCTACCAGGGAATAAAGCTGTGTAGTTCCCATCATTCTGGACAGGAAAATGAAGAGAAAATTCCTGCAGAGAGGAAATTCCAGCTCTCCAAGAAGCAGCACCCCCAACACAACATCTGCTGCAGGAACACATTAAAATACCCCACTGTCAGAGAACAAATACCCACATTAATCACAGACCACAGGTGAAAATAAAGAAATTACCTGTGGGTTCCAGGGTAGAATTCAAGAGCCTTAGCCAGGGATTGTTGCCAACAGTAGGAGTATAAGTTCAATAACCACAACTCTGATGCTCTGTGTCCATCCTTGTGATCAATTATTTTGTTTCACCTATAGATATTGGAACAAAGAATTCATTCAATGAGCACCTTTTTGCCACAGGTGTTTCAGGATGCTTTTAAGGAGGGTATTTTATAAATCACTTTTTCCCCTTCCCAGCCTTAGTCCACAGAAGTGAGCCACAAAATTTTGAAAATTATTTGGGCTCAGCATTAACAAAAGCAGCAGGAGGTGTGACAGCCACAGGAATCACTGTGTTGGTTCAAGACTCTGAACCTTAACCTCAAGACTCAAAATGTCACCACTCTCCAAAGAGCTGCAAGGTGCTGTGAAAAAAAGATTTTCAGTCTGAAGGAAAGTTTTGGTTGCATTAAGGTTGAACAGTCTGGTTTTGACTCTTATCTGAATTTAAACACTTTGATTTCCCAACTCTGTGAAATGGCAATGTTACCCAAAATATACAATTATAAAGGCAAAGTAAAACTTATTTGACAGTATTTTGGGAAGAAGTGTTGTGATAAGTTTTCCATGATAATTCCAGTGAAAACAATCTACTTCTCAGGGAGATTTTCTTTTCATGTAAACAGGTTTTGTTTTTCAATAGTCTGTTCTCTCAGGGGGAAAAAAACATAGTTAAAGACCTTTCAATGGAGCAATTTTTTTGCCAGTGACTCCTCTATGTTGATAATTTTCTTTGATATGCTTTAGGTAATGACTGTGCAAGAAAACCTTGCTCCATCTTAGGCTGCCTTATTTCCTACCTCCACCCTTTTCATAGTAAATAATTACTTTTACTTCAAAATGCAAAAAATATCACCACAGCCAGGATCAGGATCCCAGACTTCCACCACCTTTTTCAAATTGTTGAAGATTTACAAAAATTTTTTTAAAAACCCTTTTTTTTTCTAGAAATGGGAAGTGAAAAAGAAAAGGAGGTGCCAAAATATCACCCTCAACACAAATATCACTAAGTAGGAGCTATGGACTGCTCCTGGGCCCCAAGGCCAGAGACAAAAATTGGCTAAAATGGCACTGCTTAGAGCTCATCCCTCTAAAGCAGGTTTGTCTTGGGGACAACCAGGGAGTGAGTTAAGAGTTAAGCACTGTGAGAAATCAGAGGTTCAGTGCATCAGCTCTCTCCCTGGCCCACACCTTTTCAGAAGCATAGATGTCACTGGGAGATATGTTACCTCTTTTTATTCAGAGAAGGCATTTGTGGAAGCTTTTCTCTGTTTTTGAGGGGTTTTTTTTTGCAAGGAAAGGCTCCAACCATACATTTTTCATTGTCTCAATGACAGGTGCAAGATCTAAAAGATTCAGGACCAGAATTAGAAGATGAGACCATCATGAAGGAAATGTGCTAAGGGTATGTGGGGGAATCTCTTTTTGGTTTGTGGGGTTTTTTTTTTTTCACTCCTAATTAATTGGTTGCTGTGCTAAATAAATTATTTCCTTCCAAGAATTCACTCTATATGTTTGAGTTAACCCAACTGTGTGCAGCAGCCAAATATTCCATGCTTGAACAGCCTTGGAATCCAGTCTGGGTTGGATCCCTCTGCACAAATAGCACAAGGGCAATGGAGCTGCTCCCTGCTAAACATCCAGGCAGAGGGGCTGACACTGGAATTCTGACTAGCTCAGCCTGCAGAGGAGCACACAGGCAGTTAGTTCAAATTTTCTTCCACTAGGTCAATTTTTCTTTCCCAAAGAATTAAGATTTTGCTCTCTAGCAGCAAGGCAGTTACAACCTGTTTTTCTAGACAGGTATGCCTTTTGTAGAATCATCCCAGCAAAAATCTGGGATTTATCCTCAAACACCTTAAACCCTGGTATTTATCATTAAAAACAGTAAATAAATGAAGATATGAATCAGGTAAATGACAATATAATTAACATCTTCAAAGCAGTGAGCAAATATGAAAATGAGATAATAGGTGACTCATGTAATTATACAAATATAAATATTGTATCCATTACACATACATTACCCTGAAGGTGTGCACAACACAGAGTCACAGGATGATTCGTTTTGGGAGAGACCTTAAAGATCATTTCCTTCCAACCCCCTGCAGGGGCAGGACACCTCCCAATACAAGGTTGCTCAGAGCCCCATCCAGCCTGGATATAGAGTTACAGAAACTTCCATCCCTAAAAATACCCAGCCTGACTCTCCCACTCTCTGCCTAGCCTCAGCACCACAACAGAATGTCAGTGCCAATTATTACAATTAATGACCAAGTTAATTCCATGAGTATGTGGGTTATTGAATGATTCTAGCCGGTTTTTTTCCTCACAGTGAAAAACAGCTTCAACCTTTGTGCACTTTAAAAAAAAAAAGAATTAATTACCTGTAATGAGTGCTCAGTATACCAGGCATGGCATCACAATCCCTTTTTGTGCTCCAAAGCCTCAGAAAAAAATGTCCCTACACAACACAGGTGTGGGAAAAAGAATTTGGTGACATTTCTGAACAGGGTACAGGGAGTTTGAACAGCCTTGTTTGCAATCACCCTACAAGTTTGTGAAAGATGTTTCAGCCTAAGATGATTTTGAATTTTCCTGTGATGTTGCTCTGGGGTAGCTCAAAGACACCAAGCTCCTTCCTGGGTTAATCCAAGTGCCAGGTGGGCTCAGCTCCCTGCGCCTGTTCCAGCTGATTTCTGAGAAATCGCTTTGCAAGTCAGATATGAAAACAACAAGGGCTTAGCTGGAATGCAAATTATTCTTCTGGGACCTGCCAGCATTAATGGGAGGAGGATGGGACCCATAATCTTGCTTTGTTTCTTTTCAGGACTAAATATAATGGAAGGCTCTGTTTCCCTGTTACTGTCTTCCTTCGAGGGCTCCAGCAGGAGATCAATGACTAAGACTTGTCCTCTGCTGTTATTTCTTTGCCTCAGCTCCTTAGAATGCTCTTTTCTTTCCTCACTTTAATCTGGTCTGGTTTGCTTTCCTGAGGGGTATTAATTCAATAATTTTCTAGGCTAGACTCTGGCATTGGAGACTTTCTCCTCCACCAGCTTGATCTGTTCCTGCTTTCAAAACAAACATATGAGAAGCTGGCACATTTATCTCAGAATATACCCAGAAACAAAGGGATCTTATGGCAAGCAATTAAGCTAACGATCCTTCTCTAAAGCACCAGTTCTTTAAATGAATCACCACAAAACTATCCTTCAAATTCCTGTATGAGCCCTGCAAAGGAAATGTGTGTGAGCAGTGGAGGGGCAGCACCAATCTCTGCTCCCTGTGAATGGTGCCAGGGCTTGAGGGGATGGCATGAAGTGGTATCAGGAGAGGTTTAGGTTGGATTTTAGGAAAAGATTTTTCCTCCAGAGTGTTGTTGGGCACTAAACAGCCTGCCCAGGGAATGGGCACAGCCCCAAGGCTGCCAGAGCTCCAGCAGTTTGGACAACATTGTCAGGCACAGGGTGAGATTGTTGGGGTGTCTGTGCCACCAGGAGTTGGACTCTGATCCTTGTGGGTCCCTTTCAAATCAGGATATTCTGTGATTCTGTATTTCAAGTGTAGAGTGTATATAATACACTTGGATACACTTGTATATATACACTTGGATAGTGTATATAATACACAGGATAACAAGAGGATCTATGATCACTAGGAAATAAAACAATATTAAAAAATAATTTAAAATATCCATTCAAGTCCTCCAAGATTGTGTTGACGTTGGCAGTCGTTTGATTTCAGTGCCTAAGTGTCGGGGGATAGGATGTAAAAAGGTAACAAAGATAGTGTAAAAGGTAATTTCACCCCTGAGGAGTGGCAGCTATACCTAATTACCAAAGATTACAAGCAACCAGATGCCCCTAACAAGCAGCAGCTGTGTACAATAAGCATGAGTGGTATAAAAGGAGACCCAGGTTAGCCAGGTAGAAAGATCAGATGGAGCTTTGTGAGCTGAGCTGAGCAGGAGGAGTCAGTGCTGTGCAGAGCTACCCATAAGAAACCACTGAGAAGGTATGAAACCTTTATGTTAAGATGGCAACACCTAAGGATTATGAAACAACCTTAAAGTTTGTAATTCTGCTGCAGCTGCTATTTGAGATTTTCACAACATTCTGGAAACACGATTTGGCCACATTTCACAATTCATCTGCCCCAAGGGGTTTGCTGAGATGGATTTCCCTTGTTTTATTAACAGAGAAATTCAGTGGTTAGATATCTGGCTGAAGTACTTCCACAAAGATTTCCTGAAGACTACGGCTACCACTCCTTAAAGACTAAAAATCTGCCCACATCTGGCACAGAAAGCTTTCAGATCAATTAATGCAGCAGATCAACTGGTACCACAAGAGGAGAAGAACTGGTGTGTGGAAATCTCAAGCACTTGGAAAACTTTCTATTTCCCTGAAGAAACCTTAAACCCCAAATAAATGCAAGTGATTGAACAGCATGAGGATATTTATTTATTTATTTACTTTTATGAAAGCAATGTAAGTTGTGGAGAGACGTAGAAATAGAGAAGCTTTAGGACTGTCAATATATTTCCTCAAGATAGGAAGACATGGTTACCTACTGCTAAATGGAGTACTTTGAGAAACACTGTCCATTATTAAAATTATTAACCTTAATGGGTTATACATTATTATGTATGATTAATAATATATAGAATACATACTATGTATATAATATAGATAACACATAAATAATAATATACATAATACTCAATAATACGTATTATTAATACCTTCATGATTAAAAATGTGCACATTTCTTGCTCATTTTCCACCATGTGTCTCTCTGATCAACAGGTTTCTGAGGGTGAATGGACACCAGTGTGCAAAATAGAATGGATGTGGAGGGTGGTAAGTGTGCCTTTGTGGGGAACACAAGGGGAGGTGGGTGCAGAAGTCACTGACATGAGAAAGCCTCAGTGCTGAGGTCCTCATGACATGTGTGTCCTTATAGATAGAGAAAATATATCAATATATGCACACATGAAATATAAATCACACAGGCTGTTGGTAAGTAATCTTCCTTTTCTGTGATGTGACATATATTACTGCATGGGAGATGTGTTACTGCATGGCATAAAAAAACCAAAAAAAACCACCATAAATATTACTTAGATCAGTGGCTGGGTATTTTGCATACAGTTTATTTCTTCCACTGTCACTTTTTGCACTGTGATCTCCTTGGGAAAGGGGCAGTCATGTCAGCACAAAGCACAGTGGCTCCACTGCCAATCTGCCCCCCTGCTCTACTGTGACACAAATTAAACCCTCTTGCTTTCTACAAAGGCATTTCTGCTGCCTTTGTCTTCCAGTTACTGCTGAAGGCACAAAAGGAGCTGTGAATTCAGTCTCAAGAAATGAAAACTGGCTACAAATTCTGCATTTATCTTGTAAGAAGCTGCTGAGAATTCAGCTTACAAGAAAGATGGAGAGAGACTATTTATGAGGGCAGGTGGTGGCAGGGGAAGGGGGAATGGCTTCAAATTGGAAGAGGGTAGGTTTAGATTAGATATTTAAAAGAATATCTTCTTTATTTTGAGGGTGGTGGAGCCCTGGCATGGGTTGCCCAGAGAGCTGTCCCATCCCTGGAAGTGTCCAAGGCCAGCTAGGATGAGGCTCTGAGAGCCACCTGGGATAGTGGAAGGTTCCCTGCCCATGGCAGGGTTTGGATCTGGATGATTTTTAAGGTCCCTTCCAACTCAAACCATCCAGTGATTCTCTGATTCTGTGACAACTTTCTGTTCAGCTCTGCTACGTAACAGGGAAGGGGAAATTACCCTGGTGGATGAGGTGAAAGGGAAGGGGGAAACAAGCCAAGGAAGGAGCCCCTCCTTTATTGAGCAATCCTGAATGCACACATCACTTTGCAATGCTAACAGTCAGGTGAAAACTGCCTTCTAACATGAGTTACTCAAACAGCAGGTGAGTAAAATTTATGGGGAAAAACTCATGTGCAAATGTAAAAGAAAAGTGCACAGCCCAGATATTTAAAGAAAAGCAATAATTCAAGTACTCTTGAAATATATTTCCCTATAGGTTTCTTATTTAACTGTGGGATTTATTGGCTGAGTGAAAGTATTTTTGTAAATCTGACTCCAATTTACACTGCAGGTGCTGTCCAAACAAGCCACACTATATGAAAGTTGAAGTCAAGTCTCTAAAATTAACCCACAAAGGTCAGAACCTGTGTTCAGTTGAGGAGAACAAAAAACTCCGTTACCATTTCTGATCTTGTCACTGCAGATCTGTGTTTGCTTTTGCTTCAGCACATTCTTTTCTCCTTTTTCCTGGTGTAAGTGCCTCATGGCCCAGCCTGTTGAGGATTGTTGAGGTCTTTTCCCATTGTCTATTTTGTTGTGGCTGACTGCACTGGGGTAAGGTAAATGTGAGGGATGAAGGAGGGACCAGCACTGCACTACCTGAGAGGAGGTTTGGGAAAAAAAACATGGCTTGGCCACAGCCCAGCTCCTCCAAACACAAAAAGGTAGATTCCAACTAGAAACAAAACACATCCACTGGTGTGTTCAGGTGATGTGCTGAAGTCTGTCTTAGCTCTAAGTCACATTATAAACACTTTGCTTTGTACTGTGATGTGCAGACACTTCAAAGCATCCTTCCCCTGTCCCAAATGTGGTTTTGTGAAACCCCTGCCCTCACTGCTGCATGTGCAGCTTTGGGTCACCTGAGGACAGGGAACCAGAGCAGCTCCCAGCAGTGGCAGATCCTTTGGTAAGCAGGACAAAACAATGTCCAGGCTCAAGTGCACAGCAGCTCTCCATGGGGTCAGAAAAGAGTCTCATTAGCTGTCTATATCATAGACAGGCTTGTGGTTTTGCTTATTTCCTGCATTAATGCACTGAAAAGCAACGCTTTCCCAAATTCATGCCACTTGAAATTAATAGTTATTGTTATTGCTGCCAGTACAGAAATAGAGGGGGTGGAGGGAGGAGCACTGAGAGGTTCATTATCTGACTGGGAAAACGTATTTTCTATCCTAGGCTGGTCTTCTTTCCACTAAGTGATTCATCCAAAGATATTCTTGCAGGATTCCAGAAAGGATCCACTCTTATCCCATGAAGCCTGAGATTTGACTCATGGTTCGCTCTCCAAACTTCCTTAATACCCCAAAGGTTTCCCTCCTTTCTCCACGTAAACAATATCTTTGCTTTTCTGTGTATAAAAGAATAAAACCAAGGAGGGTTCTGGTTTTGTTGAGATTTACCACCCAAACTCTGGTTTCTTTGACACCATGAGCAGATAACCTTGCTGATGTGGTGAATTTACCAGACACACTCCAGCCTTGCAAGAATTCAGTTTTGGAGTTTTTCAAAGCATTTTCAGCCAAACTATTGTTGGCTGAAGAGGGAGAGGAGTCTGTCTACCTCAGGTGAAAGGGGAAAAGAGGAGGACAGAGGAGTTTTGAAGGAGCAGAAATGAAAAAGCAGTTTTCAGTAGTGATGCAATCACACAGCAAGATACCTCGAAAAGGGCACCCCTATAGTGCACTTTTAATTAAGAAAGTTTCTGTTCACCTTCTAGCTGGTCAAAACTGGGGAAAAAATGAGGAGGGGAAGGACAGAAATAATGACACACCTCACTTATGGCTGTCCTTGGCTTGCTCCCCTAGCCTGGGGAAATTCCCTGCAGCAATGTGAGTAGAGAGTCAATAGCTTCACCTGATGGTTATCAACAGACACTGGGACTATAAAAACAGTAATTACGTCATCTCTAAGGATCAGTTGTAAATAAATTTGTCATTGTCTATAAATATGGGAGTGTACAACATGTGAGCTCATCCAGCTCTGTGAATGCAGTAGCTGGAAGAGTTAAAATATTGCCCACATGCATCAGGTCTCAAATCCTCTTTAGGCCATGGGATGCCTTCCAGAGAGATTGTGGACAGATGGGTTGGAATGTCTCTGAGAGTGTATTCAGGAATATTCCTGAGAGTAGATTCAAGTGCACAGCAGAGGAAAAGCCACAAGCTACTTGCACTACCCTCCTCTGCAATCTTTGGACCTTCACTTCCACCAGAGGTCATCCTGTGAGCTACAGAGGGCTGCCTTTCCTCTTTGAGTTCAACCCATCTGACCACAACTTTTTAAATTGTGCCTCTGGCTGCAGTAAGAGATGAGTAATTTCATAGAATCATAGAATGGTTTGGATTGAGAAGAGGCCTTCAAGTTCCAAAACCCTGCCATGGGCAGGGACACCTTCCACGATCCCAGCTTGCTCAGAGCCCTCTCCAACCTCATCTTGAAGACTTCCAGGGATCCAGGGGCACCCACAGCTTTTCTTGGCAACCTGTGACAGTGTCTCAGCACCCACACAGGGAAGAATTTCTTTCTAATATCCCATCTTTGAAGGGCAGTAGGTTTAGATTCCCATTCCCCCTTGACCTATCCCTGCATGCTCTTGTATAAAGTCTGTTATTCTGTTGAGTGATTCCAGCCACAGAACAGGATCTGTGTTACAGAAGCCATTTCCACTTGAAGAAGCATAGAAATCCCTGAGGTTCCAGTTCTGTAAAGGAAGTGATATGTCCTTTGATTTCTATGGGAATGTGTTATTTGCCACAGGGCAAAGAAAAGAGAAATCCACAGGCAATGATAAAAGTGAGTGGCAACAAACTGTGAACAACTGAATTATTGTATCTGTTGCTGTTTTAAATGGAGAGCTTGAGAAAGTGTGGAGAAATGAGTAAAAAATTTCTGTCCTGTGGTCAGAACCACCTGCACAGACTTAAGAGGCAGTTACAGGTCAGGCATCTAGGGAAAAATGCTCTTTATATGTTTTGTGTGATCTCTTTATCACACATAGATTTCTTCTGCATGGCTCTGCAAATCTCTTTGTCAGTAAAAGCACACACTGAGAATTTACATATATCTGTGCTACAAAAGAATATGATATATAGTGTGCAGTAATAAATGTACCCTGCCAAGACATGGCAAGTCATTCAGCTTTAAAATATGGCAAAAATGAAAAAAATAATTTAAAAAGTTTAAACTGGACATATAAGTATAGTCACAACAGGAAAAAAAAAATCCTACCAAAGGCCAAAACCATTTATTGTTTGTCAGAAAAAATGTGAGAACCTGTGCTATTACTGGGACATGGTTTCAAACTACTTTGGACAGTTATTTATGTGTCATCTTCTGCTTGGTAGATAAACAGAATAATTTGCCAGGTTGCTGAGGAGTTCTCACTGTGGAATGAATCACTGCTGAGAACAAAACAACACTTTCAGATCCTGAACACCTTCCACCTTCTGCTGGGAAGGAAAATCCACCAGTGCCAAATCATGTGACAAGGAAGTGATGTGACAAAAGCACTTTGTCCACATGTAACTCAGTGCTGGCTCACCTTGGCATGTGCAGCTGCCTCCCTCTGGTTTTGGGATTATGAAATCTGTGAAAGAAAAGGAGGAAATTGACTTTGCAGTGTTACACAACAGGGCAGGAATTAAACACAGGAGATTCGTTTTAGAATCATAGATCCATTCAATGGTTTGGGTTGGAAGAGAACTTAAAAGATCATCTATTTCCAACCCTCTGCCATGGGTTGGAATGCCACTAAAAGTGGTTTCTGAGAGCTCTGTTCAACCTGGCCTTGGACACTTCCAGGATTGGGGAATTCACAGCTTCTCTGGGCACCCTGTGCCAGGGCCTGCCCACCCTGACAGTGACCTCTGCCTGCCTTGGGTGCCCCCTACCACTGGCACCAGCACATGGCCAAGCAGCGGCAGGATTAGCAGAAAAATAACACCCAAACCCTGTGGGCAGGAGGGAAAACAGATTCTCTGTGAAAGGCAGAGGAAGGGCTGCCCTCTCCCTTCAGCAGGAGGAGCCCCTGCTGCCAGCCCAGGGACTGGATGGCTGATCCTCAACCAGGGCATCTCCAGGAGGAAGGTGTGTTTGGTCAGCTGTGACCTCAGAGGATGGTGTTTTATCAGCTGCCAGGTTCCTGGTCTCTGCCAGCTCAAATCCCTCTGTGTATCTACTGAAAGCAGCTGCTTACAGCTGTACAGTGAGAGGGGCTGCTGCTGGGGACTGCAGATCCTCTCCTGGCAAAGCAGAGGCCAAAGGCACCACTGTGAGCTCCCAGCAGAGAGCTCAGAAAACTGGGAAACAGGTACAGAACATTAACTCACCTGGCTGTGCTGAGTGAATCAATCAAGGCTGCGTTGGCAGCACTAAAAATGCAATAAAACTTCCCATGAGATTTTACTTGGGCATGTTAATAATGAAAGATTGGTTTGCAAGGGCACCTTGCAGCTGTAATTGCAGATTTTGTGTGTAACTAGACAGAAAACCTGAGTAAACCTGTGTCAGTAAATGCAGAACATGGCTAAGGGATTCTGTAGGTTAGCAGGGTCAGTCTGACTCCCCAAGGAGGTGCTAAAATAGAGACAGATCTGTTTGCATCTTTATGGAGACTGGGAAAGAAAACAAACTCCAAGCAGGTGACTTTAGAGCACAGATACAGTTTGTTCAGCTGACAGTCACTAATGCCTGTGCCTCAACAAAAAAAAAGCTGTACAATCACACAAACAATTTAAGGCTTTGTTTCATCCTTTATTCTATCTCCTGCTTCATCCATCACCTGCCAAATGCAGCAGGAATTCCAGCAGGAAGCTGCCATGAAGACTTACCTGAAATATCAGCAACTTGCACAAAGGGAGGTTGTATTTTCACTCAGCACCCCACTTTCAAAAAACCCAGGCACCATCACATTAACTTCAAACTGCATCTCCTACCCTTAATTTTGAATTTCCTTGAAAAAGCTGAGCAGATGCCTGTACAGGCCTGGATGAAGGCTGCTGGGAGGCAAATATGTGTCACATCTTGCTCTCAGTGACAAGTGCCAGGGGCAGTCACAGCAGCTGAATGGATTTGAGTGGCACTGGGGAATTCAAAGCAGGAGGAGCAAAGATTCAGCACACCAAGACATGGCACAAATATCAGTTGCTCATATGGATGGGAAGACACTTCCATCTGTGGTTACAACAGAGGAAGGCAGTGAGTCAATAGCAGAGGCCACCGCAGGTGCTCCTTTCTCTGGTGTGTATGCCTTTATCCCATGAAAATCCCAGTTTAAAAAATTCAGCAGTGGGGAAAGTGCTAGAAATAGCAAGCCTGGAAGATGCCACACAGCCTCCAATCTGTACAGGGAGTACCAGAAGAGGTACAGAAGAACAGAAGAATTGTGTTATCTTTGGGAGTGCTGTGTCACAAGAGAACTGCAGGACACAGAACATCCAAGATGCAGGACAAAGACACAGCATGGACATCCTGGCATACTGACTTTGGCTTTCTGAGAACTCAGGTGAGAGCTAGATGTCCTTTCAGGGAAGAGACTGAACTTCACAGGGTCATGCTTCTCACTCATCTTTCAGAAAACAGAGGTGCCTTTCCCTGTTTAAGAATTTGATGTCACAGCTGTAGCCAATCAAGTGAAAAGGAGGAGAACAGGTAGTCAGATAAATGCCAAGAAACTCAGGAAATGTGCAGCAGTATCTACCACCTCCTGTGACTAAGCCAGCTGATTTTTACATGGGCTACAAAATGTAGTCTCGAACAATTTATCAGCTGAAAATCTTTCTGTGACAATAAAAACATGCCCAGAAGCCAACAGCATCTTGTCCAACTGTAACTCCTGATTCCTTACAGACACACACAAAGGTGGGGCCCCAGAGCTGCTCTGTAAAAATTAAAGTTGGATTCAGTGACATTCTTTATTTCAGTTCTTCCATATTTTCACTTTTTTGGCTGAGTAGCCCAGTGGACAACTTTGCTCACTGGGCAAGTATGGTACAGAGCACAATTAAGTGTGCTGGAGTAATCCTGAGAACACTATTGATATGTAATACTCAGTAATTAACCTCTCCAGGCTGGCACGAGAACAAACACACGACCCTTCTGTCTCCATGTACCAATAATAGCTGTATTTGTTCAAAATATTGCTGTGAATCCCTTCCTTCATCTTTTCAAATTGCCAGATGCCAAAGGCAGCTAATAAATGAGAGCACTGTTCGTGGCCAACATTCCATAGCAAAGCTCCAGACACACTGAGAGGCAAAGCCAGACATTTCCTGAGTGGATTTGCAGAGTTTCAGTATTACTAAGCATAAGCCACGAAGAATCCACACTGTCAGTAGTGTTATTAGCTGCCAGCACATTCCCAAGGATGCAGTGATATTGTTTGCTGGAATAATTACACCTAAATGAAAATTCTACCCTAATGTCTCTGGCAGGAAGGCAGCCTCTTCTTGGAATTCAGTGTCACCTTCACAGTCCTGGAGGGAGCAAGGTTTTTTGGGATGGATTTGTGTCAGCCTGCTGAGAATGCAGCTCCTCATATCCTACTGAACCATGCCTGATCTGCCTCCAAATACCAGTGAAAGCAGCTCCATAATGCCACCATACCCAGAGGTCCCAAGCACTCCTCAATCAATTATTATATCAATTTTTCCCTTGGATTTTCCCAAAGGCTTGATCCAGGTGAGAAAAGAGTAAAAGTCTCATGCAGCAATTTGCCAAATATTCACTGCATCAGCAATAATGTAACCAAAGCTTATTTTCTCTTCTCATTTTCCTTAGGTTCTGGTCCTCCTCAGAGTTACCTGTAGCAAAACCAGACACCCAACAACTCAAAGAAAAGCAGCTGCCAAATGATTGTGTTCTTTATGGGCTTAAACAGAAATATTTTGGAAGAGAAATGCCACTTTCTTTTTGAAATTGATTACTTCTCTCGTAAAGCAGGAAAAGGAGAAAACCACTGTTTAAATATAGGTTTATTACTTCACCTGTTCCTACAAATACTTGTAATTTTCCAGAAGGTATTAAATATTTTTATATGTGAGAAAATTGCCTTGGAAAAAGCACTTTTACTAATTTTTCCTCTGTAAGGACAGGGAGAGGAAAAAGGGGAAAAGGTGAGCTCAAATTGATCTCTCTGCACAGTAAAATTGCAGTATTCCTAAATATGCTTAACTTTCCCTAAAACACACCTAAACAAACAAAAAGATAGTTGGATAAAACTAATATTTGTTAATTCCTTACAGTTATTATTTCACCAAATCCAGTTTCTAAGCAGAAACACTCATTTACCCCATCCATCCTAATTGTTTTAGCCTTCATCATAGAGAGGACTGAACACCAGCTGATTTAAAGAGAATATTGTGAGTGGATGTTTTGAGATCCATTGCAAGCACTACACCAGTGTTTTATTAGTGAAACTTCCATACAGAATTTAAACTTCATTGCTCTGATCTCTTCCTTGCCATCTCCAAATATTCTGGCTTTTTTTCTCAATTCTTCTTTTACATTTGCACTATGGTTGTTTTTAGTGTGTAAATATTTGTGTGAAACTCTTCCTTCTGTGGATTTCAGTGGAAAAATCACTGGGGAATGGAGGGCAGGAGAGGCAGGGAAGGGAATTTTCAGCCTGTGGATCAGGGAAGCCATTAGGAGGCTCTCTGCTCTAGGCTTTTGACTAAATCACACTCAACATCATGGTTTTAGATCAATTGCAGCCACACTTTTCCAGTTCCTTTGTTTCCTTCCGCAGCCTGCAAGAAAACTTTCCAAACAGGCATTAAAAACCTGCCTTGTTTATATTTTAATGGATGAGGAAATTTTCCAATATCTCAGCTTTTTCCCAACCCCACTGGGACCAGGATTTGGCAGCATTATAATATGGGGCAAAGGAGCAGTGGTGAGTGTTTTGCATCAGGTGTCAGCAGTGCTGTGCTCTCAGTGAACAATGGGGACATTAGACATGCACACCCCTGGCCCAAAGTGCTTCTCAGGAAACAGTGTGAGAAGCCAAAACTAAATCTTCATTTCTCCATATTTTCCATCCATTGTTTTAAATAATTATTTAGAGCCAATGCTTAATTGAAAGAACAAAATATGGGCAATGCCAAATTGGGCAGGGGAAAAGCAGCTCAGGGATTTGAAAGCAATCAGTGAGGCTCTGGGGCACAAGGAGGTTAATTTCTTAATCTAAAATGGTAGTGCAAAAAGAGAGGAAGCACTACTACACCTGTTTCTTACCAACATAGATAAAATGAATGTTGGGAGCGTTGCTTTTATTTATTTATATGTTTATTTGTTTACATTTATGTTTTTAAATGGTAAAAATGTCAACATTGGCAGCAGCCAGGGCTGCAGTGATCATGCCCTGGTGGTTTTCACAAGCCTGAGGTATATAGGCCAGGCAGAGTCAGAACACTGAATTTTAGAAGGCCAAACTTTCAGTTGTTTAAGGAATCAGTAGATACAACCCCCTGCACAACTTCCATCAGGGATAAAGGAGCTGTGCAGAGCTGGCCACTCTTTAAGAACCTATTTATTCAAGCAAAGAGCACTCAATTCTTCTTTTGGAGCAGCTGTCAGGACTGTGCACATTAAACACCTGGGGAGGCTGGTGTGACAGTAATTTCAGATTGAATCACCACATTGCTGCAATAAATTGGACTGGGAATGTTGAATGCTCTTTTGGTTGTCTTTGCTGAAAAGGATGAAACTAAAGTGTGTTTACCCTTTGTAAAGATGAAGAAAGAGACCCTTAGGAGGTCTTTTCTCTTGCAGTTGGTGGAAACTGCAGTCCACTGGGGTTTGGATAAGGTCCTGCGTCGTGTTTTCAGTGATTTCTGAACATTATACTGGAACAGTTCAGAAGCTGCCACATCCACCAAGTGCACATCCTTAATACCTGTGACTAAATCACACAGGAAAACATAACAGTACAGAAGTCCACAATAAGTTACAAGGCTGCTTTTATTAAGATACCAAAATTCCTATAAACAGACTCAGTCACAAATAACAGTTTCTGCTGAGCATGCAAGGTATCAAATACAAGCTACTGGTTCACATTTCATCCTGAGGAGCAGTGCTCAGCTTTTGAAAATGGCATAGCTCCACCAAAATCAACAGGCAGATCTCTAATTCTGTCACCTCCAAGAAGTTCAGGATTGTGAGTACTAAAAACTAGAAAAATATTTATAGTAAAATAGCTGATCCTGTCACTGAGTGCAGAAGGCAAACATATTACACATTGGACAGCAAATTGAGCAAAAGTTAAGAGACTCCTACATAACAAGAACTAATGGTTATGGTTGTCCAAAGAAGCTGTGGACTCCCCATCCCTGGAAGTGTCCAAGGCCAGGCTGAGCACCCTGGGACAGTGGAAGGTGTCCCTGCCCATGGCAGGGACTTGGAGCTAGATGGTCTTTAAGGTCCCTTCCAACCCAAACCATTCTATGATTCTACGTTCATCAGACTAAGACTGCAAAGCTAATTTATAGTTTCACCACTTACAACTAAATGGATTTTTTTTTTTTTTTTTTACATCAGGATCTGGTAATTCTTATTTCCATAAGGAAAAGACAAGTCAAAGTGTCTTACTCCTTATAGAGTCACTTGAATCTAAAGCAGAATGCAAATGATTACTCTGAAATTTATTGATATATTTAAAAGGTATATATAAAAGCTCTAAAATCAATCAGTACAACCTTTTGCAAAATGTGGAAGTCTTTTACCCAGTAATCTTATTACCTAATGGAAATTGGACTAGGAGGACAGAAAAGCCATTTTCCTATGCTATTCTGTACCCAAAAATCAGCACCTCAGTGCTATGACTACTTAGAAACATTCATGACTTCAAGCTAAGGACCATTTTCCACTAAGAGTTATTTACAATGGTGTCCATTGAGCTTAAGGAAGAATTTATTTATAAGTCAGTAAGTTAGATGTGACCCAGGCACAGCAGATTATCACTGTGTAGGAGGAGTGACTGCAGCAAACAGAACCAAGGGCTGGTGGGACAAGTTATTGACACCTCTTCACCTCCCATCTTCCAACACACTCACTGAGGAGGAGATTTGGGGCAGCAGAGAAGAGCACCCAGGAAAGAGCCCTGCAGGGGATGCTGACTGCATAAAGAGATTTTTGGTCCAGTTTATCCAGCTGACCAGACTGTTGTTGTACCCAATGGACTGTGTAAAGTGAGCCTGTGCTGCTGCACCGATGGTCTTGCAGCCAGGCAAAATTCAGGTCAAATTTAGAACTCTTCATTTGCAATTGGAGAGCTCTCACTCAGGTGGGCAGCAGTGTGGCTTGACTGCACAATCATTAGGGTCTAATTGAGCTGAATACACAGGGACCAATTGATTTATCTGGAAAAACATGGGCTGCCAGCAACAAAAATAGTTTCTTTTTTTCTCCCCTTATTTTCCACTGAAACCTTGTCAATTACAGAATGAATCAAATTTAAAAATTCATGCTGAAGAACACTCTGAGCAGGTTAAGCCCCAGATCCACAGTGGCTTTTCCTTACTTGGTGGCAAGTCCAATGCTTGTTCCTCAGCTTCTGTATACTTAAGGCGTTGCACAATTAGCTCTTCAATGTTGATGCAGCTCAAAGTTTCAACCTCACCCTCAGTAAACAGCAAACTACAAATTGAAAAAGAGATCTCCATGAAGGTTTGCTGATTTACTTCCTTGAAAATCAATGGAAACATGCAGCTTGTCAATATTAATGGCACAAGTGATGCTAAGATGAGCACATAGTGATATGTCACAGTAAGAAAACCAGATCTTGAAACTCAAAGAGAGAGCCAGATGTCTTTGTTTTCTTCCTGTCTGTTTTATCAGTGTAAAAACTGCCAAAATTCACTTCAACCTGGAGCTGTTGTCACAAAGAGTTCTTAGGATACCAGGGAAGAACCAGATTGCTAAGAAAAAAAAAGGTGCAGGGGAGAAAGAGGGTATAGAAGCTTTTTATATATTACAATAATTTGAAAGAGTCAGTGTTGTGTACAGCAAGGAAAGCCAAATGTTGAGTGAAGACAAACTTCAGTTCTCCATGTGATGAGACATGATCCCACTAGAAAAAAAAAAATATAAACCAAATTAATCAGGATTGAGACAGGTAATCAAATCCCTTCCAAAGACAATAAATACATAGGAAAGAAGAGCTGAGTAGTGCCAGCTCCAAAATGGAGCCATCAACTGAGGCTCCATCATGATGTATAAGTGTTATGAGCCTGACAGGATCCTTTATGCTATCTTTGCACAACTCCAGAATTCCCATTACTATGAGGTATTACTCAGGAGAGCAGAATGATGAGTGCAAGAGGAGTCTCTCTGCTCTGTGGAGAGACTGAGAGATCTCACGTGTAGGTTTTAATTCAATGAACCTCAATATGCCCTTTCTGCTGGGTTATGGCTCCATGGTGGGATTTATGATGGAACTACAGCTGCTGGAGTTGTACCAAGGAGTCCCAGGTACCTTCCCTTGGGGCTCCTGGCACATCCAGCCCTTGGGAAGCCACCAGAGCATCACCCTCACCTGCAGCCATCTCCCAGGAGCTGCCCGGAGATGGGTAAGAGCCTTGGGATGAAAGAGATGGAAATACAGCAAAATGTGACCACTCCAGATTTACAGGCAGGAAGCTGGGGTAGTGCTCCCTGCCCTTTGTCTGGGGTGTATATTAAACATTGCTGTGCTCAGTGAATCGAAATGAATTATCTGCAAATGCCATGGGGATGTGTCCAGTGCATTTACTGAGGCCATGGCATGGTCCTGTGGGAGGCCTGCACCAGGGAAGGGTCACCGACTAACTCTGGCAATAATGACAAATAAACCCTTTTCCAGGAACAGAATTCCATCCACAGCAAACATCCTTGAGCTGTGAAGTGGTGCCAGGTGTTGTTCCTCAGCCTGCCAGCTTTCTCACTTCTCTCTCCTCCCTTTAAAGAGAAAAGCATGCAAATCATGCTGAGCTGCTAGAACAAACTAATTTTACAGAAAAAGTGCTGAATCCTGTGGTATCCTGAAAAAGTGTTACATTCCCAAAACCATGTGGCAGTGGTTAAGTCTCCTCAGAGCTGTGTTTTCAGACTCTCTGCAGGCACATGTAAGTACTGCTTATGTATCTCAATATTTCAAGCTCTTTATGTTTAACATCCCACTACTTTCTCAAAAAAATAATAATTAAACCCAAGCTTTTGCAGAAAGGGGTAACTTCGGAGAAAAATATGTAAAGAGAGTGGTAAAGTTTCTCTCCTTCATTACACTAGTCACTGGTTTAAACCCAAAAACTACATGGCTTTTTTGTGGAAATACTTATTGGTGTTTTCTGAGGTGATGTGCCATTTACTTTGACTGAGATCAAAGTCATGAAGGAAGATGAAGGACAAAATGCTGTTTTCCTCCTCTTGTAGTTTGCATCATTTGAAAACAGGGAAGAACAGTAGAAATTTCTGTCTTACTTATATGGCCTTTACCTACAGCAAAAAGGACAGCAGGTTTAAATATTCTCATATAAAAAATGGTCATCTACATGTATTTTACCATTTCAGGAAGAGATGAACAGCTAAAAAATGCAACTGATCGTAAGAGTACTTATATGTGGTAACCTGTGAGTCACTAATCATAGAACACTTGGTAGCTGAAGTTGTCAGACTTGATCCTGAGGTTGTATCTTCCTGTCTTTCTCTGGTACTGGAAAATGAGAAGCACAACTCCCAGCACTAAACCAAACACAGCAAGGGCTATGAGGATGATGTATCCAATTCCCATTCCAGCCTCCTTCTCGCTCTTGGAATTAGATGCTAAAAAAAAAAAAATCAAGAGGTGAAAGAAAAAATCTTAAAATTCCTAAATATTTGTCTGGGGAGAGAAACAAAGCCTGCATGTTAATTAGCAACGTGCCAGTACAGAACTGTGCTACAGAAGTGTATCAGCCTTCTGGGGAGGGTGCTTCTCATGGAAAGGGTGTGAGGACAGACCATGTTCTCTTTTTACATACCAATGTAGAGTCCCCGCAGACATGAGTGTGATTTTCAGCTAAAGTAAGAATTAAAGAATTAGTACTGGTGACTTTTTGAAATGCTGCCTTACTTTCAGAAGTACTTTAGAGATGGAGTATTCCCCTATCTTAATGCTGCCTCCATTCATCTATGATTATAAAAATGACTTGATTTGCTTTTGTCATGTATGTAACTGTTCTTCAAACACAGAGTATTTGGGGAAGGATTCTCTGTGTCTGCTGGGTCTCTAAGCTCCCAGCTGAGCCAACAGAGATGTGGCTGAGGTGGCCAGTGGAGTGACACTGGCTTGGTCACCACAGGCTCAGTGCTGCACCTGAGCAGTCATTAGAGCCAGCTGAGCAGCCTGAGTTTGGCTGCAATGTCTGCACAAATCTGGCAGACAGGGCACAGCACCTGCAGGAGACCTGTGCCCTGCTGGAAGAGCACCCACACTCAGAGGGGAAGCAAAGAACGACCCAAATTCCCCAGTGTGGGCAAGAGTCAAGTCCCACATTGCCAAGTGTCTCCCAAGGCACCACAGATCACAGACAGAAAGTGTTCTCCTGGTTCTCTTTGAAACACTTCCATATATTTGTCCAAATCTGCAAGCAGAAACCCCTCTCCCTTTATTATTATGCCTCTCTTCATGTTTGTATAAGTTCTTATAATTCCTTCCTGCAAAGGTCCTATGCACCTACAAAAACCTGCATTTGTTTGCTTACATTTTCAGGACAGCACTTGTTTTGCCAAGCACTTGTGTGGTACCTGAGGTACACAGAAGATAAATATCACTGCACACATGCCTGCAATTAGAGACAAGTTTTTTGGCCAAAGGGCATTGCTGGCAGCCACAAAGGTCAGTAAGAGCAATGTTCAAGCTACAGACACCCAGGGCATCATTCCAAGACAGGCCAAAGCAGTGCTGTGTAATATATTCAGTCTCATTTTTGAATTTCAGCATGAAACAAAGGAATAAAGTAGAACATGCACAGTGGAAATGGCAGCCTGTAGCCAGACACAGAGCAGGCCCCCCTGGGGACATGGAACAGTGGCCTTTGCCATAGCATGTGACCAAGTGTTGGCAGAGCAGGTAAGGTTTTTCATGTTTCACTGTAGCATTCACAGCTGTTATTACTGACATCATTATTCATGTCATCCCCTTCAACACAGAGATATAGATCATTTAAAATATGGGGTGATTATCCAAACTAGAAATAAGAGACAGCATATCCAAAAGTGCCACCTTTGCCTAGAAATCAATTTAGCACAACCCAACGAAGGCTTCCCTCACCACAGGCCCTTTAAGGAAATGGCCATTTTTCAAAATTAGAAATTATCAGGATCTCCAGCAAAAATGGGAGTGAGAGCTACTTCTTTTAAGAGCTAAACAAAGAAAGCTGCATTATTTGCCTTTTTTTTTTAAAAAGAACTAATTTAGAAATGAGCACTGAGGGCCTATTTGAACAGACCATGTAATGGAAGAAAAATACATTCTTCTAAGTCAGAGTCAGTTCCTAGGTCCAAAAGAACATTATGAACTGTCTGTTTACTGCAGCCACAAGTTAAGACTCTGATATTGGTGAGCCAAACCACTCTCAATGAGTGTTTTACGTTAAGTTATAAATGTAAAGTTGGAGGGGGCCAAATGACTGAAAACATGGGAGACCAAGGGTGCCCTTGAAAGCATCACTCAGGTTAAATGCAGAAAAAGCAGGTGCATAACAAATTAGGCTTTGCTTGTCCCTAGTGCTGGTGTTTGCCCTCAATTAACCTGCACTGCACCAAATTAACCAAGGGTGCTGTGCATCAGCTGTGCTCTGCCACTTCCCCTCACCGTGGTAATGAAGTCAGTAGCAGGGAGCCAAAGGAAACACAACAATAAAATCTTTTACATCCTCTGATTTGAGACTTCAGAGCCCAAAATAATTGCAGACTAACAGCAGTGTAAACACTTGGAAAACCGACTGCAATCTGAAAAATTGACTCAGCTTTCACACCTTATAATTGAAATAATTGTTTGATTTTGTGGTTGTTGCACTTGCTACCCTGTGCAAACAGCCATACAAAAGCACTTTATCTTTCTTTCTACATTCCCTTGACAAGCTGACAGTCCCTGCTCTGAGGAGGGCACGTGCTTCTCCACGCTGCCACGTGGCTCCAGCAGAAATGCCTGCTCCCAAGGAATATAGAGGGGCACAAAACCCCTGTGTGTCACAGGCCCTCAGGTTCCTTTGCCAGCACAAAATAATCCTGGCATGATAGTCTGTTCTCAACTCACCAGCTGATTTACACAGGGGTCCCCAGGATGTTCTGTGCAGGGCGATGGTTTCTCCAGCCTTCAGGAGCCGAGCCCTTGCGTGGCACCTCTGCAACAATCAATTCAAACTCCAACAAGTCATGTGGCTTAATAATTCAAAATACAAAACCTTCTGATGAGCTTGTGAAAGCCCAGTGCTACTCTCACCATCCAGCTTTTGTTTCTTAATGTTATGCTCTGTTAAACTGAAATTAGCACCAAAAGGAAGTCCAAAAGAAACGGCATCAGGGAGAAATCAGTATAAAATCTGTAATTAGTCACACTGGAACACACTGCTGTGAACAGACATTTCACACAGACAATCTTTTCACTAACTCTCTGTTTGTTTTAGAGAAACCTTATGGGAGAATAAATTTATCACTAATGCCAGGGTTTTGCAAGCACTTTTGTTTGGATGTTTGTGCTGCCCATGGCAGGCACAGCAGTTACTGCAACCAGCACCAGCAAAAGCAGCAGCAGCTTTCAGACCCTGCCAAGCCATGTGTCATCCTGAAGCTACCCACAGCTTCAGTGACAAGAGAACCACTAATGTGGGAACTACAAGGCTGAAATCCCTGTCCTGTGGGATGCTGGGGATCAGCTGCTTTAGCTCTGTGTGAGCAGCCCTTGCACAGGCATTTTCTGTGCACTT
>VYZP01064662.1:0-21812 GCA_013400635.1 Hypocryptadius cinnamomeus | reverse complement strand
CTTTTTTTTTTTTTTTTTTTTTTGTTTGCTGCCTTTTTGTTTTAAGTCGCAGCCCAAAGGTCCCTGATGGGAACCAAAACCTACTGGCATATTCAAAGGGTACTGTGGCTCTCCTGGAAGGGCACAAAAAAACCCAGAGAAGTGGCAGCATCATACCATGACCAGCAAAATCAGCAGGGTGTCTTCCCAGCTTGTTTGCACCAGAATGTCCCATCAGTGTTATTACCAGTTTGGCTGCACTGGAAAACCTCTACAATCCACTGCCAGCAACACTGCCTTCAGCTGGGTCAGCCCCCAGAAAAATACCCATGTGGTTATTTATGACTTTGGTCTGCTCTCAAGTAGCTTTCCCAGGCAGGTGGATCCATTACATGTTTATGTAGTTGCTCCCTTGTGGCAATGAATTTTTGGTTCCACATGGCCATTGAGCAGCCACATTCCACCAAACATCTGCGTGGTGGTGGCACATCACTCCTCTTCCCATTCAAAGTAATTTTTCTTACTCATTTCTTACTGCTTTTCTCCTCAGCCAGTCCATTTTTTTCAGCTCTAAACTTTAGAGCACCTTACTCTCTTCCACAGAGAAAACAAGGAATAAATAGACTGAGTAAGAAGAAATAATCCAAGATGTAAGTATTGAGTGTGTGGGTGAAGAGCTGAGCTAAACCTGCCCTGAAGCAAGTCAGTATTCCCCAGAGTAATAGATCAGAGGGTCAGATCCCAGACCCAAGGCACTTTCCCAATTAATCCTACATTATTTACAAATATCCTCTGTTCTTGCTCATCTTCCTTGATCTTTGCACCTTCTGCAGCTCCTCCTCCCTTCTTTGCAAAAGCCATTGCTCACCCTGTGTAGATGTGCCTGGTGCTTGTCTTCCCCACATCACAATTTAGCCTCAGTCAAAGATACTGACTTCTCATAGGGGTAAATTTTGCACAGGAGAAAGAAAAATACATCCTATATATATTTATATTAATATTCAGCTGCAAAAACTGAAGCCATCTTACCATTGTCAGTCACATTTCCTGTCTCTACCTTTCTTTTTTTTTCTTTTTTTTTTTTTTTTTAATCTGGAGGAAGCCTTATACTTTGAGAAAGGAAGCAAGCATCTTCTGGTAGCCTTTTAAAATCCTTTAGGAAGAGATCATTTGCTTTATAATGAGTTTAAACTGTTTTATTTAGAGCTAGAGGAAAGTGCTAAACAATGGGGGAACACCAAACTGCTAATGAAAACATCCTTGATAGAAAAAGAGCCAGGAAGGTTGGCAGAGGAAAAGGAGAATTCCCAAGTGTCTGCTAGTAAGAAAAAAAAGCCATCAGTTAAACATATTTTTCCATATTTCTATGGCAGCCACACATTTTTACATAAAGTTGTGTATCACTTACTTGCAAGTAAAAAGAAACAATGCAATGCTTTTTAGCAGAGACAATTAAAAACTGCAGTTCTTATCAGAACATGGCTTGGATTATTCCTTTAAAAAGCAATCAGGCTTTAAAAAGCCATAATAACCTCTATTAAAGTCACAGCCTTAGAAACTTAATGACACTGAGCTTCCTTTCCTGGCACCTAAACTCTCAGTTGAAGAAGCAAATCTGTATGGGATAAGGAAAAAAAGGACAGAAAAATATATAAATTTACTCAGACATTCTTCTGACACTACTACTCTGGAAGTTCCTATTTTGTGACACATCCATCTGAGCTGATACTTTTCTAACCAGCCTAATTCCATTGCTTTTAAGTCATCCTTAAAATGAGTGAAAGGTCCAGTTCTCAGGTTCCCCAGCTCTGTGCAAGCTCCATGCTTTTTCTAGGAGGATGAAGCACAGGAGGAAAAGCTGATACTTCCATATGGTTGTAGTGTTTCCCCACTCCTCTCTGCTCTCAGCAGAGAACAAAAGAAACCTCTAGAGTTATTTTAAACCTTGTTTGGAAACATTACTCCTTCCATCCCACTACAGGACTCCATATGGCACTGAGAAAAATATATTTTTTAGGGGGGGAATAGTATATCAGAGCAAAACACTTACAGTCCTGCAGGTGCTTCCTGGTGACTCCATACAAATACGAATTCTGCAGTGTAAGTAAACCACAGAGTTGTTGACAAAGGAAAAAAATTTCATCTTAAACTGAGCTTTGCTTGAATTCCCATTTTCCAGCAGCGTGGTGTAAGTATTTGGGATGGGGCAGCTGAAAAGGGAGACAAAAACCACACAGAGCAGCTAAGGCTAGAGAAGGCAGGTTTTGCTTATAGCACAGAACTTGGTTTTTAAGGTTTTCCTTCCTTTAGGAAGTCACAGCCAGACCCTTCATGAAGCAGCTTTGGCAGTGCAGTGGTGATGAGGGGCTGTTTGCTGCTTTATTCTAACAGTAACCTAGTGGAACAGGAGCTGTGAGAAGTGGTTGGAGAGCTGGAGAAGGAGGGAAAGAGTAACAGAAAGAAGGATTTAAACTTGGCTTCACCAAACACAAATTGAAAAAAACTTCAAACTTAAAGGACTAGATTTTGTTACTGAGCAAAATGATTATCCTGTATTTTAAGGTGATGACATTGGGGTGAGGTCAGGGATCCAGGCAGGAACAAACCTCCTCTTTCACCAGAGGCTGCTCTAATATCATGTGTGAGGAATTAAATAACCTATTTCTTTGTTGACAAGAGGCACATAAGCTCTTGATAAAGCTGAAACCACAGAGAAACCTCTGAACCATAGAGCAGGAGATAAAGCACCCACTTCTCAAATGCTCTTTCACTACTGACTGCCAAATGCATCTTCAAGTGATTTCTTCACATTAAAAGCACAATTCCCTCACAAAACTGGAAGGAAGACAACCAAACCCAAAAAATTTTCACACAGCCCTTTGAAATCCCTTTTAATATCTACCTTTCTTGTTCAAATAAGGTGTAACAGAAAGGGACCGTGCATGTGAATGATGAGAACAGATGTAAAAGCCATTTAAAATATAACACATTATTAGTCAGTACCACTGTAAGACCTAAGGCATGGCTCACAGTATTTGCAAATGGCATTGCTGTACCTGTTGCTGATAAAAACAAATGACAGGGGATCCATTGAATTATTGGTTGGAGTGGCCCAGCAGTCAGTGAGAACCACCTTGAGCTGGCTGTCTGCCCTCTGCATCCCCACTTCGATCAGCACATCCTCACTGGCAGAGATGCTGAAATTTTTGGGGACTGGGGAGTTTCCAATAAACAACTGCATTTCTGTTCTGAAGTATCCAGATCCATGCAAATCCTCAAAGATGGTGTAAAGTCTGAAAAATCAATTATCCTTCTTTAAAGACCACAAATTTGACTGTAAGTTTCTGCAAGTCTTAAATCAGTGCCTGTTTCCCCACATATTTAAAATCTGCAGTCCAGGATGGCAGGACACTGTTCAAAAGGAAGGGTGAAAAAGCATCGAGTTATCATCTGGGAAGGTAGAGAGAATGGAAACACAAGTGGGAAAATCCAAAGGGTGGTGTCAGCAATTCAAACAGGGCAGAGAGAAATACCAGAGTGGAGCAGAAGGGGAACAAGGCTATGAGCTCTCTGAAAGCTCAAAATAAGGACAGTAAAAGCTCAGTGCAGAAGAGAAGAGCCAAAAAAAAATGAGACAGGGAAAATCTGAACAGAAAGTGAAAGGCATGAGAAAATTATAGAGCTCAAAGAAAAGTGGCCTGACAAAGACTTTGCTGGGGAATAGGAAAGAAAATACAATCTCTGGACAGGGCTAGGAAACAGGAACTGGATTTGGTGCCAATAGTTTAAGCAGGATGATAGGCAGGAGAGGAGGTGCACTTGTACAAAGTGCACTCCCCATGACAGAAAGGCTTGTGCTGTCACATTTTCTGTCAGCACAGCCTTGATTTTCTGTGAAGTGTGGCTCTGATTCTATCTTACTTGAAGGTGGGGCCTTCCACAACAAAAAAAGTATTTGCATGATGTATCTTCTGGTTTTTCAAGTTGACCAAATGAAGAATTTTGGGGGGTTAAAAACTGCTATTCTTAGAAGCCATGTAGCAATCTACAGGCCCACATCAGGTGGAAAGATAAACAATTTATGTGCTCCAAAACCAGAAAAATGCTGTTATTGCTACAAGGGATTGCCCAGGAAGGCAATGAGGAGAACAGGAATTCTGACTCCTGAACCTGCAGTTCTCAAAGGTTTATTTCCACCTGTGGTTTAGCCAGGTAAAGGCCAAGCTTGTTGCATCTACTGGCACATTAGTTGGAGTAGGAGAGGAGCACACAGCAGGGATCTCCTTGATGCCTTGGACTGGCTACCCAGAGCAGAGGCTAGACAGAGTTAGAGAATAAAGTGGATATTTATTAAAGGCCTTTAACAGATACATCTTGGGCCGTGCAGGAGCCTGGCAGAGGCTACAGCCAAGGTGGATGAGGGTCATGAGTTTTTAAGGCAGATACAAGTTTGGTCTATTTGCATATCAGAGGTTAATTGTCCAGGTAATGAAATCACATTCCCCTGGTTTGCTTCCCCCCAATTTACTTTTATTTATACTTTTCAGGCCTGAGGCTGTGATGATGACTTTGGTTCTCAGGCCTGGAAGGATTGTTTTGTCTGACCACACTGTTAAGAGAGCTTACTAACACTCTACATGAATTTCAGAGTTATACACTACTGCAGTACAGGATCTGAAAAATATAAAAGCCAAAACTTAAGGCATCATTCTGAGCATAGGACTCCCAGGATGGCAGACTGCTCCCAGTGCTGCCACTGGATACAGCTACAGCCCCTGGGGGTTTTCCCAATGCAGCAGCACTCAGGCACACAGCAGAATTTCAAAGCAGAGAGAGGTGTTCCTCACCCTTCTGCAGTGTACCCAGAGGAAGTCAAGACATGGTTTTGAAACACACAGTGGATGGGACTGGCAACATTCAAGTGGTGGATTATTTCCTGAGCAAAAACATCATTCCGAAGGGTGGTTCTCACCACAGTAGTAGTCATGTTCTGCAGCACAGAAAGGAGAAAACACGTCAGTATTTCCAGGGTTGTACCAGAGCTTTCCAGTTTCAGGTGCTTGGATGTTCCTCATTCTCCTGACAGCAAAAATCAAACAGATTAAACCTCCAGTATCTTTGTTGCTGTACAGAGAGAAAAAGAAAATACATCAGTCTTCATCCTTTTCCTTTTTGTCACATCATAGAATCATAGAATCACAGAATCACAGAACTCTACCAACAGCTTTGATTGGAAGGGATCTTAAAAATCATTAAGTTCCAAACCCCCTGCCATGGGCAAGGACACCTTCCACTCGACCAGGTTGCCCAAAGCCCCATCTAACCTGGTCTTGAACATTTCCAGAGATGGGACAATGATCATTCCTTAGCAATGGTCATTGCTCCAGAAGGGAGTTTCTGTACTTTGGCATGGTCTGAACATTGGTTTAGGATCCAAAAAGAACTGTCACTGTTTGTCCCCACTACTGGTAGCTACTGAAGTATTTGTCAGCATGGGATGATGAAATTACTTTTAAGAAAAGACAGCTGCAAAGGGAACCCAGAAGAGGCATGGGAAGTGACTCTCAGTTTGGACAGGCCCATGAGTTTTGCTGCCTGACCTCAAAGATTCCCCTTCTCTTTGGTGCTTCCCATCACACACTGAGAGGTAACTTTCCATCACAGGACAGGGATTTCTTTCTCCAATAGAAGTTCAGCAGCTAACAGACTGTACACCTAGCTAAGGATCTGCCACTGCCTCTCCCTCCTGAAAGAGAAATAAAGTGCTCCAGAGCTTGCTGGCATTCCCTTGATCAGAGCACTTACGGTCTCAACTTGGGTGCCACAGTCACTCCAGCCTGCCTGCAGCACAACGTGGGTGCCATTGCTGGTGCTCACATTGCAGCCAGGCTCCCCCAGGAACAGGGAACTCTCTGGGATAGACTCCTGCTGCAAGAATCTCTTCTGGATGGCAAGGACAATCCTCTCAATCTCACAGAACACACTCACAGCGTCTTTAATGGAAACCTCTTGGGCAGGTTTGACCAGGGGGGCTGGAGATGCTCGAGGAGAAACATCAGGAGTTGCCATGGGATCCGTGGTGAGAGGACTCAGCACTGTGCTGGAGAACATGGTGTCCTCCAGAGCTTTGTGCTCAGCAGGAGAGAAGTCCAGTGAAGCAGAGGAGGAGACTGACGTTTGTAGACATGTCACAGGTAAAATTGTGCTGTTCACAGGTTTCTTATCTGTCACTGTTGCCTTCTGGCTGAAGGGAAGTGCTGAAGAGTGCCAAAAATAAAGGTACTTTTGTAATTTACATGTTGAGATTGGTCTCATTAGGCAAAAGCAAACTCTTAGGAGGAAACTCACAGTTACTGGCAGGAAACCAGCTTCTTCTGTTCTTATAACCTGCTCTACTTACTGCCAAAGCTGGGCTTTTTTTAGAAAGAAGCCCATGAGACACATAAAGTGCCCATCAGTAAAGCTGAAGTGCTTTATTTCCTGGCAGCTGCAATAATTAGTGTGTAACACATGTACATACATCTTTTGGAAGATCAGCGCTTGCACAATATTCCCCACTAGAAGCTGCTCAGCAAGTGCTTGCATGTTTTTGCCTGGATCTGTAGGAGACTGCCCAGTTCTGGCTGGGGGCATCCCCAGGATTTGATAAAAAAGCACAGGCTTTACATTTGTGACCAGTTACTACCCAAAATGGGACCTTGAGTGCTTTGGAAAACTAATTTTGGGGGATGCATGGGACAAATCTCATGTCCCATATTGCAGGTGTGTCCTGAGAGAGAGGAATAAATGTGTCAGAGGCAATCTGTAATGGTTCCAGGAAGAAACAAGTGGAGAAAAATGAAAGCACAGGTTCAGATCAATGTGTGTCAAACACCCAACATCCAGCACAGGTCTGGGGTTACACCCTGAGTATTCACCCACTTCTGACTGAGAGAGAATCAAGACAATAAACTCCAATTGCAGGGAAGCACAAACAGTGTGTCTCATTGCACAAAACTTCTCTTAAATAATTTTAGTGGCTAAAACATAAAAATACCACCTATTTCCCAAGCAATATATAAAATCTCATCTATAAATCCTCATGGAACTGCCCGGCTTCCAGAAATGCCCCAAATGAAAAACTCACTGATTTGCACAATAAAGGAAGGAATTAAAAGTTGGAGCTTTTAGAGAGCTGGATTTCCCAAAAGCTTATGATCACATTAATATCCTAGTTAAAACTGAACAAATGTTGGTATCAATTGACAAATCATTGTGACTTCTGTAAAAAAATGTTCCTTATCATTGTGGTTACAAAACCAAATATAAATTACTGAAGAAGCTTAAGAGAATTTAGGAAATTAAAGACCCATCATACATCAGCTAACAAATGACCTGAGGAAAGAGAGAAGCCAGATGAATCAGCTCATAGAAAAATGGAGTTTGTAATATCAGCATTTCCTCAGCATTTCCAGCATTTGCCATACAGAGGTCAAGCCACCTATCAGGTAATTTCTGCTACTTTCTCTATTACCTCTTCTGTCCCCTCTGCTACTGCTAATGAAAATCACTACGAATCTTGACAATCCTAATTTTTGTGGCAAGTACGAGAAACAGAACTGTTAAAAGAACCTTAGAGCATTAAATATTAATACAGTGCATTCCCACTCCTAAAGAGGTCCACTGCCCAGGGGATGCTTCTAACCCAGGGGCCTCCTCAGTTTTCCCCCATTTCACAATTCTGAGGAGATGCTGAGTAAATGCCCAGCATGAGTGATGCAGAAGGCTTGTGTCACTGGTCTAGGTTGCAGTCTAGTTGCTGTCTTAATTTTTACCTGGCCAAAATTTCATTTTTGAGAGAAAAAACCATGCTTTTACTTCTCTTTCTCTTTCCAAAGTCTAAAAACCAGAGCAAACCAGACCATAGGTGGGACTCAGAAAGCAGCACCAGCCACCTGCTCTATGGGGACCTGTCCCTGCAACAAACCCTTTGTTTTAGCCCAGGTTTGAGGGGGGCAGACATTCTACAAAGCACTACCACAAGATAGTTGTGATCCTACGAATTACCAGGATCTGTAACTTTCCAGATTTACAGATGTGAGTGTAACAGGCAAAAAAAATTATTAAATTATAGAGCAGAGAATAAATATGTTTCTGAAGTATTTTTGCATGAGATACTAATTGACAGATTATAACAACTTTCTTTGGGAAAATTGATTGTGTCAGGGATACAGTATTTGGGGTTTTTTTCCCAGAGGTGACTTGTGACTTCTTAGTCAGGAGATTAATGGTTTTTGTTACTTACTTCAATTACATGTAAAAGAAAAGAAGTTGTACAATCAGCCATCATGCTGGGCTTGGCAAAGTGTGGGCTTTCACCTGAGCTCCAGACCCACAGGTGTGTGAGGAAAACAACTACTCCCAGTAGAGAAGAACTCACATATTCATTTTTTTCTTGGGATTTCTATTTCAGGAAAAAATTATTAGTGCAAAGCAGAGTGTAATGTATTTTCAAATTATTTTAAACAGTGTCAGTTATGGCTGTGTTCAGGGACTCATTTCCACTGGTAGCTTACAAACCCCTCAAGCCATGACCTCTAACATCTCCTTACCTTTTTCTCTGTAAAACTGGTTCTAGACATTGTCAAAAAGACCAGTCAGCTGGTTTTGTCCTTTTGGATCAGTGGTGCCTCACTTCCTATGTCATCTGTGGGTGTTCACTGAAAAACTTACTGGATGGGTAAGCAGGAGCAATGTAAGGAGAGAGAAAGGCTTTTCATCCATGTGTTTTACAGGTATTTTCACCTCAGAAGGCACAGATTAATAATAGCTTTTGTCATTTATCTGGCTCTGTAGAATTACTGGGGCACAAGCTGCTCCTCACCGTGTATGGAGAGGCTGCTCCTGTCCACGGTGAAGTAGGAGCTGTGTTCCAAGGCCTCACAAAAAGTGGTGATGACATGGTAGACATCCACTTCTTCTGCAAGCAGCAAATTGAAACTTACCACTGTGCTCCCATTAGTAACACCCCTTACCAGCACTTTGATCAGACCAGCATCCATCTGCTGGAGCACCTCAAGGGGCAGAGATTTGTGCACCTGGAATAAAAACAGAATGTATGTGGGGATGGGCAGATGGAGCAATTACATTCCAGGCTGTGTACACTGCTCAGAAATGAGTGTTGTGCTTCCTGCTCTGGAAGGAAGCAGCAGAAAATTGACCTTTTGCTTTGTAACATTTTCAATCCAGAGCAGCTGAAGGATGGGGTGCACATTTAACCATGAATATTAAACGAGCCAAGCGATTAGGATATCTCATCTGTCATTTGGCACAAGCCCTTGCCTCTGGTAACAGAGAGGGAGGGAGGAGACTGCAGGGAAGCTCCCATGTTCTGCCTCTCAAAATGCCTCTGGGGAGAGGGGCAATACAAGGAATTCCAATCCAATACAAGGAATTCCGATCCAATACAAGGAATTCCAATCCAATACATGGAATTGCTGGTGGAAGTGGAGGTGCTCCTGACACTCCACACTGCTCAGAGGGCTCTCTCAGCCCAGGAACATTGCAACTTCGAGCAGGTGACTTTGAAGCTTTGATTTACAGCTAATTTCTCACCAGAGCCAAGCAAAACCCACCTCTTTCTAAATGCCCAAACCGGGGTATTAAGGGGCCAGGTGGGGACTACTACACTGTGGCCACTTCCTACTGCTTTTTCCTCTCCCTGATTTCTGCAGGGAATATCTGGAGCAGCAGGGCTGGATTTCAGCCATGAGTTTAGGCACAGTTTATTTCAGTGTGTAATGCTCAGGATGCCAGCAGTGATTCCCACCAGGAAGAACCCAGGGAAGAGGCAAGCACTGGGAGCCACCAGGAGAAGCCCTGTTTGCCTTGCACCCACGCTCAGAGCTGGTGCATTTAGTGCTGGATTCTCACAGCTTTTGCACAGCCTTGTGCCCTGCCTGCTGTGCATTACCCAGCCCTGACTTCCCCACTGTCTGTTACCCAGCCCTGCAGATGGTCCCAGGATTTGCAGGGGTCCTGCAGCCCTTTCCTGAGTCCCCAGAGCTGGTGTGTTTCTCGTGCTGGGTGCCAAGGCAACATGGCACAGAGCAAACCCCCAGTGTGCCCCTGGAAACAGCTGCCATGTGCCTGGAAGTCCCACACAGCAAACCTGGGAGTGCCCCATGGAGCATGCAGGCAGAGCTGGGAGGATGGAGACAGCTGGCTCCCCTCTGAACACCTGGGCAGAACATAAACTGTCCTTGTCAGACACCAAATCTCCCATTTCACCAAGACAGGGCCTCTTGGGCTCCTTCTGCTCTCTCTTTCTGCTGTTTCACAAGCAGGTACTGAAAAGTTGGAGGTCAGACCTAAGTTTTCAGCTTTCAGAATTTTTGTCTGAACTTCTCAACATTAAACGCTGACACCAGTGACATCCTCGTAGCCCACCCTGGTTTAATCCTCCTTCCCTATCTGAAAATTTTATTTTATCAGTTCTTCTTTTTTCACAGAATCATTGAGGATGGAAAAGACCTCTAAGGTCATCAAGTCCAACCTGTGACCAATCCCCACCTTGTCACCAGCCAGAGCACTGAGTGCCACCTCCAGGCCTTCCTTGGACACCTCCAGGGATGGGCACTCCAAAGCTCCCTGGGCAGCCCCTGCCAAGGCCTGAGCACCCTTTCCATGGGGAAATTCCTCCTGGTGTTCAACCTGAACCTCCCCTGGAGCAGCTTGAGGCCAATTCCTCTTGTCCTGTCTCTGTGACCAGAGCCTGATGCCCACCTGGCTACGGTATTTGTTTGTTTGTTTTGTTCTTGTTCCTATTTTTCCTCCCCAAGCACGACCCAGAGCTTGAATAGTGTCAGGGCACATTCACAGTATTTGTATTTAGCCACTAGGTGACACTACAAAACCCTTTATCGAACAGACTCCACGATTTCCCAACAGGTACCACACCCTGGGTTATCAAAACAACGCTTGATGAAGCAGGGCAAGGAAAAAAAAAAACGGGAGTGTGGGAACGGAACTTTTTTGGAATGAAATATTCAACATGTAATACCTTTGAGTATGGGGAGTTCTTACAAGAGAAATTATCTTCAGGTCTGTCATTATATCTGCAATTTCTACAGCACACAAAGGAAATCTAAGCAGGGAATGCACTGACAGTCTGGAAACTGGGAATAAGTAAAAGGTACAGTAATTTAAACATAACATTGTTTGAAGACTGTTTTTTTCACTCAGAGAGGAAAAAAAACAAACTCCCCCTGTCTGTGGTTTGGCTGCACCTTCAGGGAGAAGGTACCAGAGCACACATCTGCCCAGCTATCATCAGCAGCTTCCAGGATGTGGAGCTGGATAAACTCAAATTAACAAAAGGGTGAAATTACACTGGAATAGTGAAAATTCCTTATTCCCTGTTCCTACACTCATTCCACATTCATATAGCTTCAACTACAATTATTGTGGTGCATTCAGCTACACAAACACAGGCCATGTGCTTTCCAAATGAGGGGGTCACTCATAAGGCATAATCATTTATTAGTTTCACACCTTTTATCACTGAGCTCAGTTTAAGACACCCAAATTCAAAACAAGCTTTCCACTTGGGTATTTATTGCATCTCAGTGAATGTATTTTCAACTCAAACCTTTTGCTTTCCCAGCTGATTTTGTTGAGGACAAGCCATGATATCCTTCTTGGGGTGTTGTAAAACACAAGCTGAACAAACCCCAGGACTTAAATACTTTTCTGCCTTTAGCTATGTTGTTTTTAAGTTGCATTACAAGAAAGGTGGTGGAACTGGCCTGGACAATGACAGTGCAAGTTGTCACATCAAGTTTTTACTTCCTTCTCATTATTTAAAGGATGATATTTCCATTTGCTGTGCTGCCAATTTAACCACATGGCACTTAAGTGCTGGGGCTTAAGAACATTATACACATTAGGATTTATAAATCCTCTGAATTGTAGATTATGACTCCAAAGAGGTTTAAAAAAATGTCTGGCAAACTGTATTTAACTGGAACCTGAGAGTGCTTTTAAAGCTCATAAAACTTTCTTCATTTACTTTAAAAGATCCATTTCTGGTCCTCATAACCTGAAAAGAAAATATACAGATCTTTCTGGTCTCCTAAATTTTCTTTGGCATCTAGAAATACTATATTTATAATATTATTTACAGCAGCTATGCAATTATAGCCCATTTACAGTGGCTCAGAGGTGGAAGGAATCAACACTAACACATCTCTCCAGCTGATCCACAAAACCAGAGTGCTGGGAGAGGAGTTAGTTTCTTATAATCCCAAATTATCATTTTCTGCCTGAAAATTTGAGACCCAAGTAAAATCGACACAAAACTTCATTTTGTTCCTTTAAGTAACCATTTTACAATTTTCCCTAAATATATTAGTACCCCTGATTTTCTGGACTGAGATATCTGACTGAATAAAAGAAATACATTAATTTCAGTCCATTTCAATACTGTGCTGCTCTGAAATAGCCTCGGGCAGAACGTGGTGCTGAATGAGAGAGAGGTCAGTGGAGAATTGCTCCCTTTTCACTTTGCTAATCACATCACTCTCGTTTTGTCACAGTTTTTCTGACGTGACAGCTTGGGGCCAAAACAGCTCCAGGAAAGCTGTGCTCTGCTAACACACCCAGAAAGGTGCAAACCAGTCGTGACCAGTGGGAAACTGATTTGATGTGCAAGAAGGATAAATGCATCACCCTCTTCTCTCCCTGCAGCTGCCTGTGACCCCAGGCTGGCCTGGCCTGTGCTCCTGTGCCAGCTGTGTCCCAGTGGCACGTGGTGACTCTGTCCCCAGCAAGTCTTGGGAGGCCTTTGCAGGATTTGAAAATCCATCAAATTGCCAGTGATGGATTTATCACCACACTTATCAAGGCCTCTGAAAACACAGACATTGAAGGGGAGGTAAGGGAGGCAATAAAGCAGCCCAGTATAACCAGTGGATTTCCAGGCATGGGTGTGTTGGAGTGAGCACCAGAAAGAACAAACTTCTAACAAATTCACTGCAATATTAGATACTGTCAAAGGCAACACCCCAGAATGCTGAGAGGGTTAAAGGCACAGCAGATATGGCATATCATAAAGGCACAGCAGTGCTTTGATATCCTGCACTCTGATTAGAAGTGAGAGCAGAGGTGACTTTTCAAGAAACCACTCCCTTTCCAGATATGGGGCTACAAAATCCAGGATGATTACAAGAACTCTCAGCCTTGAGGTACTGCTGCAAAGGATAATAACAATCATACAGCTAATTAGGATAGTGCTGTTCAGGGCAAGGGTATCAGAGCACTTTGCTGGTTCCATTACCTTTCCACCACACCCCTGGAGGAGATCAATAATTCAGAATAACTAGGCAGGAGAAGGAGAGGACATGGAGGTACCAGAGAATCCCGAAATCCTGATCTTCCTCTAAAACACAGCTGCACACTTATCCTGCAGCCTCAGGCAGTCAGGGGAAGCCAAGCCCTACAGGTGTGTCAAGGGACACACATGAGTTATACAGGCCTTGGGGGAAAAAGACCATACACAGGGTTTTATTGAGACAGGTAACAGGTCACTTCCTTCTTCACCACTTACTTCATCAACAAAGAGCTGTGCAAAGGTTTGATTTTCCTCGCTGCTGTTATTGCTAAAGCCTGGAGCGTATTCCATGTTTGTTACCCAAACTGTGCCACTAAGTTTCTGGAAGGCTGCAAGGAAAGAAAAAAGACAATTTCTATAATATGTGCTTTATGGGCTGCAGTCCATGGACAGGTGTGTCACAGTGCCCAGCACTCCTGGCCACATGCATCCACTCACAGCAGCAGAGGGCCAGCCCTCTGAAATGTAGCCTAAACACCAAAAGTCTAAAAATAAATCATCCAGCATCTTAGTCTGCCCTGCCTGAGCCCCAGATGGCTCTCAAGAAAGGCACTGACCTCCTGTAGGTCTCATATCTGCCAGCTCTGCCTTGGATCCTCGGGGATGTCTGGAATGTTGCTCTGTTCAGGCACTGGAATTGCTCTCCCAGGCTCAGCTGGATGTGCCACCAGTCCCTCCAGAGGGAAACCATTACAGCATCAAATCCTCTCTGCAGCCTCAGAGGAAGGCTAGGCTGCTGCCTGAGCTTACACATCTACACTTTGGACAGCTGTGGTGGGATGAGATGAATCCCAGCAGGGTGTACACTTCTCTCCTAGTTCACATCTGCTGAATGACATCAATGCAGACTCAAACATTTTGAGTTTATTTCCTGATTTCTCTGTGTCTCTGGGCTTGGCATTGTTACTACAGACACTGAAGTGATCAGAGATCAGAGAAAGGGCTTCTCAAGGCATGGTTTGTGCCCCTGGCATGCATTTAGTGATGACTGCAATCATCCAGTGCTGTGACCATTGCCAGCAAATTGCCTTCACTCTGCCCCCATCTCCTGACAAATCACTCCTGGCACAGCAAAACCTGATGTTTCAATGGTTTACATAAATACAGGATAGCCTTCACCAAAAACCTCAAGAACTTTATCATCTGGCTAAGGATTCAGTTTAAAATTCTGAATCAAGTTACCAGTGTTTACTGTCTGGTGTAGCAACCTGCTTTCCTCCCTGCACCTCCACAGGGTATCAGGCATCAGGTTCCAGCTCTGAGACTGTCTGACTCCTAGATGCAGTTTTAATCTGCCATTTTAGCTCCTTTCTTTGAAACAGAAGGAATTATAAAGCTCTGCATAAACTCGGTGGACCACTTTACACCCAAGTTCTACTCACACTGGGAAAATAATCACTTGAACTAGGACAGGTACTGGAGGAAAAGAAACAGTAATCAGGTAAAGCTTTATAGGGGAGGGGAGAAATGCCTGCTTGAAGCAGGCCACTGGAGGAGGGTTCCTTCATCCCAGCATCATTCTGATCCCAAAGGAATCCTCACCACTGACAGTCAGATCAAAGGATTTGGGTTTGCTTTTTGCCATGGCTTGTCCTGTCACGTGAACACAGGTCTTTAGGGGATAAAACACATTCAGTTTCTCAGGTGAGAGGGGAAAATGTTCTGAACAATTCTCAAATAATAATAAAAAAGCCCCCTGGTATTCAAAGACCAGACTATGAAGAGTTGGCTGAGGTTGAGCCTCCAGGTCAGAGATGATGCCACAAGGAGGAGCTGCATATGAAACTTCACCAAACATGGGCTTTTGCCCTCTGGATTTCCTGCCCCAGGCTAGAAAGATGCCACTCTGGTGGCTCTTGCTCTTATTCCTTAGGCATAATCCCTCCACAAGCTTCTTTCCCAGCAAAAGCACTTGGCTGAATATTTGATTCATCAGGAATATAAAACAAGTTTTTATAAACTGAACTCTTTTTGTGTAGAATGCTTCATTTTTTTTTCCAGCTGGGAACAGCCTTTATGTGGCTTTTTGTTAGTTAAAATTAGCTAATTTTATGCTTAATTTTTTTTTTCATGAAAAAACCCCAAACATATTTTTTAGGAGGAGAGAAGACAGCAGCTGAGCAGGGCATTGGCACAGCTGCCCAAGGCAGGGCAGGATGGCAGGAGGGGACACCTGGTAAACAGGGCTGGGGGGACAAGAGAGGCTGGAGAAGCAGCAGAATTGGCTTTACATGGCTGAAAAAGACATTTTCCAGGGAGAAAGGAATGAGGGAGCACCAGAAGTGGGGCTGGATCAGTGGAGACCACCAGGAACACGAGATCACAGGGGAGGGGGAGATAAAAGAGCAGAAGAATGTGTGACTTGGGATCAGAGAGATGTGGAGGGCATGAGAGACAGAATAAAGACAAGCAGAAGCAAAACTGAAATAGCCAAACTGAATAGTGACACATTACAGAAAAAATATATATTTAGTGATGGGCAGAGACAGCAGCATTCCTATCCCAAACAGAACTGTAATTTTAAGATCAAATCTGACTCTCTGAAATATGATTCAGCTCCAATCAACAGAAAAATCCCCTAATTAACTGCAACACATCTTCCCCAACCCAAACAGATTAAACCTTCAGCAGCCTTGTTGCTCTCAATTGCATCTCTTGAAGCAGTATCTCTCGGGTTTCCAGGCAGCTCCTGCCTCACAGGGGATTTGTGGAGGACTCTGACTAATCATCCTCTGCTGAGAGCAATGGGAAGGCAGGTCCTTTTCCTCCCTGGCTCCCTAAATTAACTCTATAGACAGCTGCTGCTGCCATGTCCTGGTGCCAGAGGCTACAGGAAAAACCAGGATGTGTGGCAAAAAGACAAGCAGCAAATGTTGCCACGAGCCATGCTCAGTGCACTCTTTTATGTGCTTCCTCCTCTTGCAGTGAAGAAATGTAACATCAATAAAAGCAACTGCTAAATTGCCAGGAAGAGGAATCGCTTTCACAAGCTAATATAGCAAAGAGAAAGTGCCAATTCCTGCAGAAAATATTATTGACATAGAAAAAATTGCAGGCACCAAGAAAATAATTTTGACATTGAAAAAATAGCTTTAGATGCCTTTTTCTGAATTCTGAGCAAGGCTTTGCTTCTCCCCCAGGTGAGTTCCCACACGTGCAGACCCCATGGGATGTGTATTCACTGTAGTCCAGGCTGGGGGCTGGAGAGGTGCCTGGCCAAGCTGGTGTCCCCAAGGCTCCAGAGTGTCCCTCAGACCAAGGGCTGTTCTCCCTTCCCACCTCTCCATCTGCTCTGGGGGTGGCAATGCCAGGGTTCCCTGTGGCCAGCAGAGCTGTGTCAGGGCCACCTGCAGAGCTGCCTTGGGGCACAGCAGCAGCTGTGAGAGTGCTGGTGGCAGCTGAGGCTGTTTGACTTGGAAACAGCCAAAGTGAGCCGAGCTGCTCGTGCCTGGCTGTGCCCACGGGCGTGTTTGGGAGAGCAGCCCTGGCCATGGAGCTTTGCTGCCATGGGCTCCTGGCCTCTGTGCCCACGGCCAGTGCCCTGCTGGGAGTGACCCCCATGGCCACGGGGCTGCTGGCTGTGCTGAAAGCCATCTGTGGGGCCAGACCTTTTTGCCAAGGGGTTGGAGGAGCACTGGTGGGACTGTGGGACGCTTGTTTGTCACCCAGGGCCAGCGCAGCAGGGAGGAGTGTGGCGGCGCTTGACGCAGGGCCTGCAGCAGCTGCTGTTCCCGTGGTGGCAGTGGGAGCAAGGCCTGCAGGGCTTCTGCCTTCTTCAGGAGCCAAGTCCGTGCTGGTTCTTATGTCAGGATCCATGGTTTCAGTGAGAGGATCCACAATCTCACCTGCAACACAGAAAACACGACCTGAAATGGGGCCTCAAACTGGATCAGGAGGCACCAGGGCCTGGCCTGAAAATGGCACCGAGGGCACTCAACCACCCATGGCAGCATTACAAAAACAGGTCTTGGACGGTCATGAACACAGTGTAGAACACGTGATTTTTGCGGGGTTGAATCTGGTTTGGGCTGACACAAAGAAGCAGATTTGATTCCTGGGTCTCCTGTTCTGGTTGGCAAGGCTGTGGATCAGCTTGGTGGGAGGAAATTAGCCACTGACAGAACGTAAGAGGGAAAAGTACTCCTTGCAGTTATCAGGCTTATCAAGAAGGATCTCAGAGAGATTTCACCTGAATTTATTTATTTATTTAAATAATTCTTATTATATATATATATATATATATACATACACACACACACACACACACATATATATATACAAATATATATAGTTAGAGACAGGTCATCTATACCCCTCCAGCCACAGACTGCAAAGGTGCCATTATATAAACAGATACTATAAAAGCAGATGTAAAACCCCACAACTTATTCCAATGTTTCATGGCAAAAAAAATCCCCTACATGCCAGCCTTTTTCTCACCCTCGCAGTTTCTTCCAGGTCGGGATGGATTGGTATCCATGGTTGTCTTGCACCTGCACATGTAGGAGCCCATCAAATTGATGCACTCTGCAAACACAGAGCAGTCATTCTCAGCTTGGGAAGCACATTCATCCCAGTCTGTGGGACCAAAACAAGAACAAGGGTCAGAGAGCCTCCCTGCTGGCTACATTAAGCTAGAAATAATCATTAAGTAGTGCTTTTTAAATTTACTTATGTGGTCTTCCTTTTTCATCATTTACCTGTCAAGCTTTGAGTGATGCAGAACACTAACTGTTTTGTTATTCTTGTTCTTGTACTCTGAAAAGTATTTTCTCTGAGTAAAGACTTTTTAAATCATTGTTTTTAGAGGTAAACACATTTAAAGTGAAAAAAAATGCTGTAGGTTTGTACTACAATTATATCAAAATCACTCACAATACCAAGATCTGTGTACAGCACCTCCAGATATATCAGGTAGTGAATAGATCTGTTACCACTAGTTACCAGTAGATACAACATTAAATAGAGACTTAATCCAAATAATCTTCTGCTTCACATAAAAAGCAAATGCTAGTAACTCCCAGGGGAAGCACTGTTCTGTTCTTAACAGAGGAAGTGCTAAGGGCAAAATCTCTTTTTATACAATTTTTCTTCTGAAAAGTAATGCTGTAAAACTGTGACCCTCTTTCTGTTAGTGTCAGAAAAGACATCCTGATTCATCAATGCATGAAGATGCTCCAAGGGTGTTCCTATGTCTGATTTCAGCTGCTCTGTATCAGTTAGAGGGACCTTTTCATGCAGTTATAGACCTATTTTATTGCTGAGTCTCTTCTCTTTTAAGGGATTTATATCTGGAGTCTTGTGTTGCCATTAACTCCCTATTCCAGCAAATCTGTAAGGGCTGATTTAGTCCTTTGGACAGGAATAATTCCAGTGAATCCCAGGTGAGCCCTCCCTGTGTGACTGCCTTGTGCATTCACCTTCTGCTTCAGGGCCTTGAAAGAGGGAGAGCAGCAAATGAGGCTAAAAACTGTGTCTTGAGACAAATCATTCTGATCAGAGGCTAGAAAATTGTTCTGAATAACAAATTAACAGAAGTGCTTGTTCTGCAAACTTGCAGATTAATGATGGTGATTATTTCTCTGAAACAAAGGAATGTCCCACTCCATGTGCATGCACATGCACACACGCATCTCTCTACTTGCCTTTTCTTCCTTCTAGCTAATATTTCAATTCTTTTTACTTTTTTTTGCCATTGGGTAATTGCTGTGTCCATGATAGTCTCCATTAGACAATGTCATGTGCCTATGGCCAGCAGTTGCCTATTATGTTCCAGCCTAAGCCACTTAGAGGGAATGCAGAAGTGTGCAGGATTGACTGAACACCAGAGATGAAATCTCGTTAATTCCTAACTGTGCTATGAAATAATTGTGACCCTTGGTGGCTTCCAACACCATCTGAGAGATGCTAATTGCCAAATCACTTACATTCACTGCCTCCATTGTCTCTGAGGGTTTCCTTTCTCCTCACTTAGCACAACTTTTTAAGCAAATTCCTTCACCTCTGATGGCCACATTCATCATGCATCGGGTCAAAACGCTGGCACTGACTGGTGCATCACTTGTGCACTTATACACACACACACTGCACTTTTTTCCTCTCCAAACCATTACCTCTCAGCCAAGGTATGCTCTGAGCTCTCTTTCTGCTCTCTTGGCACCTCTCTGGCCCTTCACATTTGGCACTTCCCTACACACACCTCAATCAACAGTCCTAGTCCAAAAATTGTTAAAATGCCACCTTTGTGTTCACTCTGATTACCTATTATACACCTGTAAGGGGTACATGCAAAGGGTAAAAATCTGTGAAATTCCTTGCCAAATGATGTTGCAGATGCTAAAGATTTAAAGATCTGATTTGATGGGGGAGATTCATGGGGGATAAACAAACCCGAAGAAATCACTCTGGATCCAGGGAGTCCTGGAGCTGAGAACAGTTGTTGGCTAAGGGATAATTTGTGGGAGGTGAGGCCTTCTCCAGGAATTGGCTCCTGGCTGGTACTGAGGCTGGAACATTGTGCTAGAAGGATCTTGGGCCTGACTCAGCACACATCCCTTTCTCTTCTCTCACCATGCCCCACAAGACAGATTTTATTGTCTTTATTCATCATGGCAATAAACTTAATAATTTATGGATCTTCTCAGAGATCTGGTCCACTCCCTTCAGTTGTCCTGTCCCTTCTGACTGCTCATCCCTGCTTTTCACAGATGAATGGACCATCACTAAATCAAGCACAAAGCCATGTGGTGGCCAGACTGCAGGGAGGATCCAGAGGACAGGGTTTGGGTGGGCTTATTGCCAGAGGTCATGTCCTGGGGCTCTCCAGGGTCAGGAAGCAAATCACCCCATTATACAAATCCTTCCTTCCCGTGTTTCACTCCTTATTTTCCACTTAGGAAACTCATGTGGAAGAAACTCTTCTTTGGGTAGAGCTAAGAAATAAACTCCTTTTCTCAGCCCCTAAGGAGGAGTGGAGGTGTTGGCTGTGCCCCTGGATAAGTGCGGTGCTACTGGAAGCCACCTGGTTTTCTGCAGCTAAGGTGACAGTCCAGAGCCATCACATTCTTCTTCCTCAGCCTTTTGGTCCCAGGATCAATAATATTTACAAAATATTTTGGCACACATCAGCATCTTGCAATTCAGTCTCAGCTGCCACTGTGGCATTTGTAGCCTTCAAGTGCAATTTGTCTCCTGGCTTTTTCCTATCCTGTTGTCCTTAACCTGCATATGATCTGCAACTCCAAAGGGAGTTTTTCCTGCTCAGAAAGGCTCAACACACCAAGAGAGAAGAATAACCCATTCTGTTGGCTTTGGCAACTTTCTGAACTCTGCTGTCTCTGCCAGCTGGGAAACCTGAGGACAGAACTCAGTCCTTTGAAGATAAAAGTGGTGATTACTGAAGATCAAACAAAGGCCTGGCTTAACATAAATTCCATGCATGTTTCTTCAGTCCTATTCACAGTGAGGACATTTGGGAATTCCTCTGGCTGGGTTTCCATAGGGAAGATGTTAGATTTCTTAAACCTTGGCTCAAATACAGTCCCCCAGTCTTGGAGCACAAAACTGTCTAGAGGGCGTGTGGATCTAAAGGCTACAGATATTCCACAGTAATCCTGTCTGCCTTTCAGCTTGAGAAAGATATGGCAAACTTCCAGCTGGAGACAGAGAGGAGAGGGAGGAAAATGAGTAGGGAAACCAAGGGCTCCACTTGGTTTAACCATAGTGAGGAGAAGCAGTGCCTGCAGGTACCTGCTGACAGCCAGTGCTCCTTTGTCTGACCCTTCTGGGCTCATGGATAAAACCCCTGGAAGAATTCTCACATCATGGTTTTCTCTTCAACAAACCACATCCTTTGTTTCTCTATTTTGTGAAGAATATTAGTGATGCTGCACATGATCAAAACACAAACGCTGCTTTCTTCTTCCAAAAAAACCCCCAAAATTACCTTCTACTGCAGTGTTTTGCTGATCCACCACAAGCACAGAGCCATTGTGCAGGTAGGAAAGCACTGGGGCAAATGTGGAGGCATCCACTGGAAGCTCGGGATCCTGCACGGTGATTCTGAGCCTCACAATGATGCTTCCTGCTGCCAGGGATTCAATCTGCACTTTCAGCTTCCCAGATTTGTACAAGGCAGAAATGTTGGGTGGAAATGAATTTTCAAGCTGAGCAAAGAGAGAGAATTATTGACAATTAGGGAGTCAACAGGTATCTCTTTAAATATTTATGTAAGCACAACATAGAAGATGCTGGAAAAAGTTTCAAAGTATTTCAGAAATCTTATTTTTCAGAGATTATTGTGGCACGAAGTAGTGCAAGTCTCCTTGGTGCAACCCTGCTGAGAAGGACTTGGGAGTGCTGGTGGACGAGAGGCTGGACACAGCCTGGCTGTGTGCACTGGGACCCAGAAACCCTCTGTGTGCTGGGCTTCACCAAAATCAGTGTGGGCAGCAGGAGAGGGGGG
>VYZP01064661.1:52756-74924 GCA_013400635.1 Hypocryptadius cinnamomeus | reverse complement strand
GGGCTGCACTGTCCCCGTGTTCAGGCTCCCATGGGCTTGTGCAGAGAGTCACAGGCGGGCGGTGCGGGAGTGAGGGACGGGGCAGGGCCGAGCTGGGCTGGAAGTACCAGTAAGGGTGAGGGGCTGAGAAGGGGACACGGCAGAAGAGGACTGAAGGGAGGAGGTATGGCTTAGGAGGGGGCACGACATATCTCCCAAATGAAAGCTACAGCAAAGCAAAACTCCTGGTAGGCCTTGGAGTGCCAAACGCCTCCTGCAAACTCTCATCAGGAACCTGGGGTAGTGAGTTTTGTTGCACAGGGACACGGGCCAGCATTCATGTTCAGGGGCCTAACCCTTAACCCAAACTCTAACCCTTACCCTAGCCCTAACCCTAAACCTAAATCCTACCCCTAAATCTAAACCAAAACCCTAACCCTAAATCTAACCCTAAACCCTAATCCTAACCATAACCCTATTTAGGGTTAGGTAGAGAAGAACAGTAATGATATGAATAGTGTTACTCTCATTGGGATCTCTAATTAGGGTGATATAAATAAAAATAAGAAAAATAATAGACTCTTGGGTGGTGTTAGGTTTATGTATGTGCCAGACTTGCTCCTATACAAGATATTTGGTACCGGGGCACAGGTAGAAGCACACTGAAATGCAGATTTAAACCCTTAAAATGCTGAAAAAGGGAGAGCTTCCTTAAGTGGACCCCTGAAAATGATGAAATGGGCCAGTTATCTCCACTTAAACCGATACAATGACAAATAAATAGGTTCTGCCCTTTAATTTACTCCCCCAAAATATTAGAAAATATTAGAGGCGTTTGCCTCACTTTAAATTCTCATATGATGGAAAAAGGGGGATTTTCCCCCTCAATTCAAGCCCTTAAAAACCCCAACCCTAACCTTAACCCCTAACCCAACCCCAACCCTAACCCTCACCCTAATGGGGGGGAATCCTAACCCTAACCATAACCCCAACCCTTTCCCTAATGACAGCACATCAGTCCTAGGCATGTCCACCAGACACTGGAGAAGAAAATCAGCACTATGGGCAGAAGGAAAAAAAAATGGAAATGTATAATTTCAATTTTTAAACAGATTCTCAGTGTATGTATCAGGAGGTTTCCTTGCGCTTTATTGTTCTACAATATCCGGAATGCACTGGCCTCATCATGTCATCGCTTGCCATGCACAGAAAAACTGGATTAATGGGGCTGAATCCTGGCAGCTAGCACTGAAACCAGTAGGAACTGGTGTGGGACATCAAGCACTAAAGCCATACAAGAGCTGCAGCTGGTACTAAATTGTTTACAGCTATTTCCTATACAAGGAAAAGTTGTGAGATGCAAAAGGAGATTACAATTTTATATAGCAAAATGTACAAATAAACCTACAGGACAAGTACTTCATCACTGTACTGTTTTGACAGGGATTTAATGATTTTTATACCGTCTTTGCTGGACATTTGTTTTTTGAACGGGGGATCAAGGACTTCTAATAATAAACTGCATTCATCTTCCGGAAGAGTAGCATGTTTGTGGGTAAAACCTGCATCACACCCCTGAAAGCCAAGCAAGAACCTGGTTTAGACAGTGTGGAATCAACAGGCCATGAACTGGAATTTGGTTTTAATATCTATATAAAAAATAATGAGCGATTTACAGGTCTCTCTCTAGTCAGAACCTCAGAAGTCTGTATAAAGGTGCTGTACAATATATAAACATTTACACCCAGTACATCCATACATTGCGTAGCATTCCAAGGCCACATGGCTAAGTTTGATGCAGGAAGTACACATACAAGGTCTATGGAAGGAGAAATCACACACAGGTAAGACATTATCAGGTCACATGAACATATAGAAAAATAGAGAGGAGTTGATGGCAGGGAAATCATTTCAGTGGGGCTAATTCATCTGGAATTAAAGCACTGGATTTTTCACTGTACTCAGTGGTCAGGCCGAGTGCACACAGCTCAACATCAACCAACCTCTGGGGCAGAAGACAGGGCAATATCTACACAGGCTACTTCAGAGTATTAAATATTTCACAGTCATATTCCACCCAGGGAGTATTCGTACGTGTTATGCTACACAGCAACCCTGGTGTCAGTGGCCCACCTGGTGTTGAGCCGGTGAGCACAGTTCAGAGCTGCTTTAAAGCCTTTTGAATTCCCAAAGTCTTTGTTTAAAAGCTGTTTGAGCAGTCAGCTGTATTTGTGAAGAATGTCGCTCAGAACTGCCTCACTGTGCTTTGTTAGCCTTCAAAAATATTTAACGTTTCAAAGCCAAAATAAGATATTCACTTGCAAAGAACAAATCATGTTTGTATTTTAAGTAAGCAAAGCTCAATGATTTACTCTTCTTTCTCCAGCAAACTGGACCAAGGGCCTCCTTTCACCACTTTTCTGCAGTCATTAAAAATCCCAGATGTCAGGAAATAATCACTCAAACTGTGAATAAAATAAACCCCTTCCATTTCTATTGTTCTTACAGCCGTAGGACTGATGTGTCAGTAGGTTCTGGTGGTAACATCCTTATTTAAAACATCTCTGCCAGCCCAAACCATAGATAGTGTGTCTCCTGTATGATGTTTGTCATCAATGCTTCTTGATCGCACATGCATAGTAAATAGGGGAGAGTTCTAAAATATACAGGCAAGAACTTCACTGAAAAAGCTGCTCTGGTAGCTGAGTCTGTCCTACGGTCAGTTCTTACCTCTACAGAGGGGAAAAAAACCCCAATTCCTAACTAGCATTAAATAATTAAAGATAGGACTTCAGCATGAGCTCCACACCGAGGCTGAGGGTGTCATGGTGCCATGAGTGAAACCAAAGGAATTGTGTTATTTAACAGAACCCAGAATTTTCTTTCCTCTCACAGATGTTTGCAACCCAAATCCCCGTGAATCAAGGAACTAAAGTGATTCTGCTGTGTCAGAAAAAGCAAAATTACAGAATTGTGTTAAATACCATATTTAGCTACAGGCTTTTGTATTAGGTATAAAAATTCCAGGAAACATATGAACTGAGCAGCATCAGCAGCTCATTTGCTGCCCTGGAACTGACAGAACCAACTCGCCCGTGTTTTCCCTGACCCAGCAAGAACACGTGGGTTTCCTGATGTAAACATGCAACCTGCTCTAAAGAAAACACCCACTTCAGTCCAAACCTGCCTTGTCTCTAACTGGAATCCATGTGGGAAGGGTTAGATTGACTGGATACAGTAGATAGCTTGGCACAACAACAGGAAGTGAGTCAGGATCACATTGGCAATAGAGGCATTAAATAACTTTGTTCAGAGTTCACAATACTCGGGGAAGCCGCAGCAGTGCAACACTGGGAGCAGCAGACGTGGCCTGCAAAGGGACACGGGGACAGCAGCTCATGGAAGGGTTTCACTGAAGCAATCTGAAAGTCCTTCATGGAGCTCAGATAATTTAAGAACAAATCAAATACTTTCCTCCCTCTAACCAGTTTCTGAGGAAAAGAAAACAAACAAAAAAGACAACTGTGTGAGAAAAACCAAATCTTTAAATTACCCTTACTGGAAAATTGATCAAAACATGTTCTAAAAAACAGTGTCTCTCAGTCAGTCACACCCGTTTTCCAGGCACCCCTGCTGCTGGGGTGCCCTTACAGCCACTGGGGACCCTCCATGGCCCAGGAGTTATCAGTGTTTTCCTTACTGGAGAATTTCTCTCAGGTTGAGAAGTTCCATCTTTGGTTTCATTGGGCAGCTCCATGTGTCTCTCGCCATGGTGCTTGTTCAGCGTAAGAGCTTCCTGTGTTTCCACCCTCCTTTGTTTCTCCATGGAAAGCAGTGGGATACTGGAAAGGCTGGAGGTTTTGAATCTACTGGAACCTGTGTCTCCAGAGCTGGACTTGGTTAATAAATCATCCTCAGAGGCATTTCTCCTGGAGTCCCTAAAGGGAAGGTTATTCCTGCCAAACAATGAGTAATGTTGGTCTGCAGAACACCCTTCTGTCTTTCCCGGGGTCTTCTGCTTCATTCTTTCTTTCCTGGTGACTTCTGGTTTACCATTCCCACCTTTCAACTGCTCAACAGAACAGGATGTTTGGATCCTTCCCACTGTTTCTGTGCTTGCTGGCTTGCTGAGATGCCTTTGGGGACTTGCTGACCTTCCTCGATTTCCATGGGAAGACTCCTTTTTGTCACTATTCTTCATCTCTTTTCCTGTGGTTTTACTCTCACTCCTGGAACTGTCAGGTTTACTTGAGAGATTGTTCTTCTCAGTATTCCCTTTCCTGGGGCTGTGGAATCCCATGTGAGGGTATCCTTCAGCAGCCCTTGACTTTGCTGGACTGGCAGATCTGCCCCTTCTGGTCCCTGCTTCTGAACTACCTTTAGTGATTCCAAATGCAGGACTTGAGGGACATTCCCATCTGTTCTTTGTTCTCTGGGGAGAAGACTGAGACTTCCTCTCACACAGGTTTTCAGTTAAAGTGCTTATCTTGTCAGGCACAGTGTTCTCTGCTTGTTCCAGTTCCTCAGACAGCTGAACTCTGGTTAAAGCTTCTCCTGGTACTGCTAAATAACACACTTCAGATGGGGAAGCAGAATGGGAAGATGAAGATAATAATGGTGACTGTTCTTCATATATTACATTTGATGAAGCAGGATTGTAGCTATCCCAATCATCTGGAAGCAAATGGCAAGAGATTTGATTAAATACACAAGAAGTAATAATTGGCAAACTACTGAGTTCAATTCAGAAAACGTTATGGAGTAGCATATTTTCAAAGCTTTATTTAGCCAGCTTTCTGTATTGTGTTGTTCTACAACAACCCTAAGGACATGATTTTGGAAAAAAATATCTGGTGCTCAGAATGCTGGATCTCTGCAGGACTGACACAGTACTGAATCAAAACAATTTTAGGGCCTACACAGCAAAATTTCAAATTAAAAAGTTCCTGACCTACATTGTTTAATAAAACCTAACGAACTAGAACTGTTATGCCTAAAGAAATCTGAAACAGTGAAAAGTGGGGTTATTCATAGCTTTGCACTTTAAAAATAGGAAGAGATGAAACAAGACATGCAGATTTACCAAGTCTTTAAGGAAAAAACCAAGAAAAGCACTGAAAGCCCTTAATGTTGCTCAGGTTTCACGTAGGGACACAGACTGGAAGGAGCCAAACCTGAAGGAGGAAGAGAAAAAGCCCAGAAGTACATACCAAAAAAAATCACAGAGTACAGCAAGCATGATTTCAATCAGAAATGTAGGATTAACAGCAAGGCAAGAGGCCATAAACCCTTCCCCACTCCACCACTTCCTTCACCTCATCCCAGGCCCCACTCTAGACAGAGGGCTGGCCTGGACATGCTCCAGAGGTTCCCTTTTGTCTGATTCTGTTTCTCTCTCAAGCTCAGGGAATTTCTGTGACTGGCAGGGCCAGTAGTGATGCTCAGGACCCTTTTCTAGCTCTCAGGAGGACAGTTCTGAGCAGATTTTACCCTTTGAGTGAATGCCAGTAAGTGACTGAAAACACAAAGTATTTGGTAGCTCAAACTGTGTGTTTGGGATTTTGAAAGGATAAACTTTGGGGTTGGTCACTGTGACTGAAAAATGCCTTATCAGAAAAAGTGACCCTACAATTTAGGAAATTTAACCATCAGCACCTTGGTGTCAGCATCAGGGCTTAAAAAGACTAAAATGCATATTTAGGAAATTACATGTTCTTTGCTTTAAAATGGTGCTGCTGCCATTGCCACAAGTCTCTGATTTGCAGTCTTGGGACTGAGTCAGATGCAAAGCCATCAGTTCTGAACTCTGTGGCTCCTGCAAACATTTGCTTTGCTGTCCTTCCTGGGTTGTTTGGCTTGTTTTTTTTTTGGCCTACAAAGTTGTGGCTTCCTTTTGTAGACACAGAAATCACCTTGAATCAAACTGAACGCCTTTGGAGAGTAAAGTTGTCCCTTTCCTGCTTCCTGAAGTTTTGGCTTTGAAAGACAAGCATTTCATAATTTAGAAGGCTAAAACCAGAAGTTAATATGTACAGAAACAAACTTTTAACAATACTGTAGCACAAAGAATTTTCATTTAAATTAAAAGGCAATCAGGCTTAATCAGCATATTTTTACAGAAAAACTTGATTAGCTTGGACAGAGCTGAGAAACTAATTAGAAATATGGAATAATTTCAGATTGTGCAATGCTCCTACGTACTGTCATGTGTTAATTTTACCCCAAATATTCCTTGTATTTAAAAACAGATATTTTATTTTTCAATTTTTATATTTTAATTTTTAGTTTAATTCAATAATAAATGCACAGCTGTCACAAAGGCAACTGCCAACTACTGTAGTGAACAAGCAGCAGAATCTCCTTATCCCACTTTACTTCCCTGCCTTGCGCCCTCAACACCAAAAAGCCCTTGAGACAACGTACTGTGATCTGGTATCAATCCAGTTCCTGGTCTCAGCAGCAGCAAAACTTTATTTCCTCCAGCCTGAATCAGCTCAATGGCTCGTGTGTGAGTGATTCCTTGGGTGGGTTCTCCATTAATTTCCACAATTTGGTCACCAACCTGAGGAAAAAAGAGCAGCAGATTAGTCTTTGGGAATCTCTGACACTGTGAACTTGTTTTTAATTTAGAAAGAAAAAATAGCAGAGGCAGATGCTTCTGTTTTCCTTCTCATGCTAAAATCCAGTGGGCATTAGTGACACCATTCCATGGATGACAAGCAGGATGTGACCTCAGGGTCTGGGGGTTCAGAGGTGCATGGAGGTTGTCTGCTCAGGAAAAGATTCCACAGATCTTAACCATATCTTCTATTTATTTACAAGTGATGAGGCAGATACAGGATGTGCTTGAGTATATTTTCATTGATTCTGGATCATGCTGTGGAGGGAGTACATGGATCAACCACATCACACTCGTCTGAGGTCACCTTATCCAGGGGAGGACACAGCACCTTCCCTACACCCACTGCCAAGCTAAACACGGCACAAACAGGTTTGATGTAAGGAGAGGAATTGTTATTTCAGGCTGGACGGATCAGTGGTGAGGTCTCAGAGCCAGTAAACAACTCTCACAGGAACCGAGCAGGTAATTTCAGCCAGTGCTAACTTCCCTGGTTGCTGCAAAGGGGCTGGAATAGCATACCCCAAAAATAGTTCTCTATTAGGCAAAATTGAGAAGGGAAATGGGAAAAAAAGGGAGCGGGAGCCTATCTGGCACTGCACACAGCAGCCAATAGATGTCAGTGGTGTGTAACATTAGCAGCTTAAAGAAGCTTCCTGGGCTTTGTTAAAGTCACTCTGCCAAAGGAGGTCACTGCTGGCTCCTCGTGGACAGGCTGGGACTGAGACACACCGGGACAGCTCAGCTAGCTGGATGAGAAGTTCTTCCTCACACTGTTAAAGTATAACCAGAAAGAGACACCACATCCAGATGACAAGAAATGAAAAGTGTGAATAACCTCAGTCTGGGTGAGCTCAACCCATCCGTGCTCTGGGCTGGGCTGGGGACTTGGCACATGCCAGCACTGGGAGGGGCTTAGTGTCAAGGATGGGAAGATCAAAGATGTGGCTCTGCACAAGACACCCAGACAGTCCCATCCTGTGCCTGAAAGCACTGTCCAAACACTCTTTCAGCTCTGGCAGCCTTGGGGTTGTGACCATTCCCTGGGTAGCCTGTTGCACTGCCAGACCACCCTCAGAGGGAAAACCTTTTCCCAATACCTAACATAATCCTCCCCTGACACAGCTCCAGCCGTTCCCCCAGGGCCTGCCATTGGTCCTGCCCCTCGGGAGGAAGCTGCAGACCCCAGTGAGGTCTGGCTTTTCTTCTCTGGGCTGAACAATTTTTTTGGTTGCTTTGCCCAAAAAGCAAAGCCCTGGAGCTCAGTGTGACACCACCTGAAGGAGGACTACGAGAAAAAAATATTAGCACTGAATGCTACACTCATGTTGTCTCTCAAGCATGTGGGGGAAAATGCTAATTACTGTGAAGAATACTAAGAATTCCACTTAATCCATTTAAGTCTCACAGCAAGTATCTGTGCCAGCCCCATTCTGCAAATGCAGGACAAAGAGAGGCAGAGCCACGTGCCAGCAACAGGGAAGCACAAGGACTGAAAGGGATGGCATCTCGTGGGCACCTGGCTCACCTTGATGCTTCAGCCTCTGAAAATCCAACCCTGGGCAGTAGCCACAGAGTCTCACTTACCATCGTTCCTTCTGTTGTACCCATGTACTTTGCTTTTACTACAATATTTGAGAGTGAATTCCTTACACAAAGGCAAGAATTAACATAATACTTGGGAAAAAATCAGGATTGTATCTCCAGAAATGGCACAGAACAGCAGCAACACAATGTACACACAAACATTCCTTAAAAATTAACTGACTTGGACAGTGATTCTCCTCCCAGCTCTCTTGTTGGGGCTCCTAAAATACCCGCAAGCACCTGCTGCTCACACCCAGGGATGCTACTGTAACCCCAGCAAAGTGGACAATTCCTTTGGGACGGCCAGAGCTGTTAACGGACTTCTCATCCAAAAGTCCATGGCCACAGGGACAGATGGAAGAAGGGCAAAGGCCCAGATGCTGTTCTGGGACCCTGTGCTTGTGAAAATCCAAGTTTGTTGCCACTCTGGGTAAATTAATGTATCAACTGCATCAACAAATTGATTAGAGAAGCCAAACCTACGTGGACTCTCCCATCCTTGACTGCTGGCCCATCCTCAGCCAGACGGAGGATGAATAAGCCCATGTTGTATTCCTTTCCTCCTCGAAGGCTGAATCCAAACCCTCGAGGGCCCCTTTCCAACTCCACTGGGAAACAGCCAGCATTCTGTGCAGGAAGTCACAGGGGAGGAGGCAAAAAAAAAAAAAAAAAAGAGAGATGAAGACCTGTAGGAAGATTTAACCTTCTGTTTTTCTAGAAAAATATCCCAATATTTCTATATTTTGAGCATTTAAACAGCATTCATCCCAACTCTGGGGTGACTCAGGGTAATGGTTTTAATCTAAGTCCAAACATTCAGAACATCTTTCCTTCTGAGATAGGCACAAAATTCTTGAAGAAACTTTGTCAAAGGGTCTGCAGTCACTCCATTACAAGCATTTTGTGTTTCTTTCATAGCTATAATGAGTGTTCAAATACTCTAAGGAGATAATCACATTTGAAACATGAACAAAAACATTCTGTGAGACACTTCAGTATGTTTTTATACACAGCTATTCTACCTGTATCCGACAGGGAAATATTTTAACATTCTGCTTTGGAGAACTCTGGGGCAATGCCACAAGAGTGCCTTGATGGGTGAGTATTCCCTGTGTCTGCACACCCTCTGGATGGATTTTGGTACCTGGGAATGACGGCTGCCAACACCTGAAGCAGCATCCGACTGTGCCATGTGCTTGTGCTCAGGCCAGGACAGCCGGTAACTATTAGAAACTTCTTTTCCAGCTTCACTTTCTGTAGCTCCCCTAAGGAAAGGTGAAAGGACGTGGATGTTGCCTTCACATTAATCCCTCTGGCCAAGCTTTTCCCACCATTCCCAGCCCCTTTTCCCAACCTGTCAGGGTTGATCGGTGCCAATCCCAGTGGTCGGTGCTGTGGGGCTGGGCTCTGCCTGGCTGAGTTTGTTCCTGATGGAGGACCACGATGTTCTAGAACCCAAACAAAATCAACAGTCATGACTTCACAAATCTGCAGCCAGGACAATGGCCACCACCAGTGCTGGGGCTACTGCTCCCAAGGAACCGCAGCCATGACACCTTGAGCTGAGCTCATGTGGGCACAACAGAGAGAGAATTTTCCCAGCCAGGGACACAAGTACAGCTCAATAAATTCGTAGGAATTCTATTCTTTATTTTTATTCTTTTACCCTGCTTTTCCTCTGGAAATACCAACAAAATTGTATGGATCCTGACATGAACAGAAGGGATTGCCTGATTGCAACTTGATAAATGCCAGAGCGGATCAGGGCTGATCAGATCCACGAAATTGGTTCAGATATTTATTATCATAAGATTTTTTAAGAGATGAAGAACAATGTCCATTTGAGAAATACCCCTCTGTAAAGGTAAGAGAATGAGGATCTGCAGGAGAAATGGAGATTTAGAGGTGAAGGCCCCATCAAATAAAGGGAAATTGCCAACTCATTTAAGGCACAACAGTTTTCCATTGCCCAGCTCCAGGCAAGGTGAGGAACTGGTCTCTTGGGAGGAGGAGTTCACTGGCAGGCAATCAAGAGGAATGTTAAAGTATTTTGCCTTCTTCCAAAAGCTAAGTAAAAAATAAGGTTTTGATAAAACCATTTAAAATAACTCCCTATTATTTTCCCCTCCAGGGAAAATACTGTTAGTGTGCACTTTACAATAAATCCAGTGCATTTCTGGAAAAAGCCCCGTGTTTCAGGATACAAAAATGACACTCTCGCTTAAGAATAAAGAACCACAGTCTGTGCAAAAAGCTGCCTCTTAGCTGGAAACTGAATGGCAAGCAGTGGCCCAAGATGGACTTTTGTGCTGAAATATAAACTCTTTTTCCCTGAAAGGGTTAAAAAACAATCATTCCCAGCACCAAAACTAGAGCTGTTCCAGCCCCATTAGGTGCAGCACACCACTGCATTTCTTAATTAAGAACAAACAAATTCCACTAAAATACAAAAAAGTGCTCAAGAATGTTAAGGGAAGAGAAATTTAAAGCATATTACACTGAATTTCTCAGGTATGTTAGACCTCCCGAGCCCTCCATACATCTGCTTGGTGCTGTTCTCATGACATGCCTTAAAGAGGTTTTTCTCTAGAGACAAAATGTCAACTTTTACTCCTGGTTTATCCTCAGATTTTTAATTTAGAAGCATAGGCAAGAAAAACGCCATCTGTTTGTACAAATCCTGCAGCCTCTCTGCAGCCTCGTCTTGGGTATTCCCAGCTAATACATGACAAAAGCTGACAGGCTGCTGCTTTTGTGAAAAATGTTAAAGAATCTCTTCTGGTGCATGAAGGGAATTCATTTATTCCCATGAAAAGCAAAGATCACAGGCCTGTGAAAGCCTGGGGGGAGGGAAGGGGACCAGGAAGAGGTTTTTTTGCCACTCTCAGAGGACAAAGCTAGGGAACAGCAAACTCTATCAGGGTTTCTGCCTTGTGAGGCTCAACAGCTTCCAGCAAAAAGGGAATTTTGTGGTTTTGGAGCTGTATCCTGGATTTTCCTGGGTGTGAACCAACCCTGTGAGGCTCAGCCCTCTCCCTGAGTGCCTGAAGCCCCAACTCGCCCACATCCATGCTGGATTCCCCCACTACACAAGGCTCTACTGTGAGCTAAACTCTATTTCTTCAGCTACATCAAGGAGAATTTTAAAGTGGAGATATATTCCCACTCCAGTGGAACCAGTTCTGCTTCTTTCTCCTTCATTGTCACAAAATTCTTTATATCTCAAACACACCAACTCCAGCTCCTCTGAGCCACAGATTTTTCCTGATTGATCTTTTCTCTGTTTTTACCACCTGCTACTGAAGGATTCTTTCCTCTCTTTGTTGAGTCTCCCCAGGTTGTGTTTTTCTCTCTGTATTTTGGCTCCAAATCTGTAATTGACGCAGTGAGAAAGGTTTTTACATGAAGTCCATGTAAGGTCACACACAAATAATGGGTAGAAATGTGATATTCAGAAAACTTATTCTGAAAAAAAGTGGAAGGTGTTCCTGTCCATGGCAGCCCAATGGGCTCTCAGATCCTTCCAACCCAAACCAGTCTGTATTTGATGACTAAAAGCTGCAGAGAAAACAGATCCAATTCAATCAACTCAAACTTCAGTTGCTTTATGAACATCACCCATGGCAACTGCTGTGAAGTGCGTCCCTTCAAACTGGAATGAACCAAATTTGATAAAAATAAAAATCTTAATAGAAAAATAACTACTTATAGAGGTCTCTCTACTTCAAGCATTAACAAAAAGGAATATTAAGTCTTTAAAATTCTGTGTTACAAGCTGAGATGGCATGTTAAATATTTGCAATGAACGTAAAATTAGAGAATCATCTGCTGGCTTTATTCACAGCCTGGCTCTAGGTATTTCTTATTTCAAAGGTGAAGAAAGCCAACTTTCTGACAAAATAATGATAGGAGTTTAATTAAACCCATAAGCAGCATTCAAGAAAATGCAGGGCAGGAAAACAGCTTTTCTCTCCAAATTACTGGATTTTATATATTTACATTTTTGTTTAGAAACAATACCACAGTGCATGCAGTGTTACATGGGCACTGTCATTAAGTCACAGTCTCCAAAGATGGGACTTTGCAGTCCTTAGGACTCACTTTGCTGCTCAGACGACACAGCAGGTTTTGCAGGTGCAAGATTGGCAAGAAAACCCTGTCAAGGTTTTTTTCCTGTGTGGTGGGATGTAACTCTTTTCCAAAGGGGAGCTTTGGCAGACAGAACTGCAGCATGTTTCTGCTGCAGGGTTGCAGCATTAGGGAATTTGTGTGTTTTAATATGGGAGAAAGCAAAAACTCATGGTTTAAATGGAGAGATTTGGAAAACAGGAGTCCCTGTGGCCTTAGAGCAGGGACAGAGCATCCTGGCAGCACCGGCCTCATTGGGTACAGAGCTCTGGCAGCACCTGCAGCAGCAGGAGCTGGGCCCCTGAGCTGGGGAGAGAAGATTTTCTCACTAAGCATGATCCTGTGGCTGCTGCAGCCCCTGAGGGGTCATTTCTCTTTGGCTGGAGAATACAAGGTCTGGACAGGATGTTTCTCTGTTAGCAGCATTTTCTCTCTCACACACATGAGAATTTCTCTCACTCTTCATTGCGTTGTTAATAATTTTAGCTCCTTTTTGGGTACAAGCACCTTGTTGTGGCAGCTCCTCTCTCTGTCCCACCTGCCTTCAGCTCTTCCAGAGCAAACACATGAGCTTCCAACTTATTCAACTTCCAGGAGTTGATGATCCCCATGGGTCCCACTCAACTCACGATATTCTAAGATTTACTCTCCTTAATCTCCAAACATCTTCAAATGCTCCATTTAAGCCAATAAACTTCAGCAGTGATTAATACCCAACTTTGATAGTGCGGTGGCACCTTCCTTACCTTCCTCAGCCACCACTGTGAGGGTCACCACGTTGCCTGCATCCTTGATGAGCTGCACAATGCTGTCATGGGAGAGCTCCACAATGGACTGGCTGTTTACGGCTGAGATTCTATCACCCACCTTCAGCTTCCCACACTGGTCAGCCGGACTTCCCTCAATAACCCGCCCGATCTTGTGAGGAATCACTAAGAAACAAGAACAGGCACAGCAACACCATAAGTATTCACAGAATTAAGGAATATCCTGAGTGGGAAGGGATCCACAAGGATGAAAATCCAAATCCTGGCCCTGCACAGGGCAGCCTCAAGAATCCTACCATGTGCACATCAGATAAGCATCACACAGACCCAGAACTGCCAGTCACAGAATCACAAAATATGCTGAGTTGGAGGGACCCACAAGGATCATCAACTCCTGGCACTGCAGAGGACATCCCAAAATCCAAACAAATCCCACCCTGTGCCTGAAGAGTGTTGTCCAAACATTGCTTTAGCTCTGGCAGCCTTGGGCCTGTGACCACTTCCTTGAGGAGCCTGTTCAGTGCCCCACCACCCTCTGGGGGAAGAAGCTTTTCCTAATATTCAACCTAACTCTCCTCTGGCACAGCTCCAGCTGTTCCCTTGGTCCTGTCACTGGTCACCACAGAGCAGAGATCAGTGTTTGTCCCTCCTCTCCTGCTCCAAAGGGTGAAACTGCTTGTACAGGACAAACCTGCAAATAATGAGGAATGCTTCATTGTGAGTGAATGGAGATGCCAACCCAACAGCATGGCCCTGTCATGTACATGGTCCTGTGCCTGAAGGAAAGTATGGGAAGGAAATGGACCACATCTGCAAAGGGATGAGTGAGAATGTGTGGCCCTGGAGTGCACCAGAACAGTTGGTTTTACCATATATAATGTAGTTTTCCATTTCATGCATTGATCCTGACAGTGTGGGCTCAGAGAGAATTATGGCCATCCACTGTAACACAGAGATTCAGATGCATGGGCAAACTCTTCCTACTTGCAAACAAAAACCAACCCTTAAAACACACTTTAAAAATATATCAAACTTCTTCTGCCGGGGACTGATTCAGTCAGGTGAGGACCTGAGCAGGGAGCCTGTGCAAGGCCAGCAAGGTGCTACATCAGCTCTGCACAGACCTGACCGCTTTTCCTGGTCTCTGAGATGAATATGCACTTGTAATAATTGTCTCAAATTTCCTCCAGCTCTCCTGGCTCAGTTCCCTCAGTTCACCCCAGAGTGACACCATGCCCTGCACAGACTCCTCCAGAAACCAAAGCTATGGGGCCAGAACGGACAGACTGGAGAATAGAAGAAATGTTATGAAAAGTAGAAGGAAAAAAGACCGATTTCAGTTCTTTCCCCAATGAAGAGCACAGAGGCAGAACTAGAGACAACTATGCCTGAGCCATGTCCATATCTCACAACCGCAATACCAGACCAGATTACTTTTTCATTTTGATGATCTTTCTAGACAAATACACTAAAAGACAGCAACAAGTTCATTGTTTTCCACCAAATACTGTACACTCTACTTCCTCAGATCCCCAAAATAAGAATTTTTACCTGATTAGGTAATATAAAGCCAAGGTTGAAACTATGCTTCCATTAAAATGCCAATGAATTAATGCAACATCACTACAGCCTGACAAATATCTACATCCTAAATGCTGCCCTGGGACAAGTGCACACTCTTGGATATGGGTTGTGTGAGATATAAATTCCCTTTTCTCCATTTATGTCACAGCTGGGTGAACAAGAGCATAAATATGAAGAAAGACAGATCAACACTCAACTGGCTGGGCTGTGCCAGTGTGCGTGAAAGCTGACTATGAGGGAAATACCAGCGCTGCATGGGAAGAGATAACCATGGAGAAGCCCCAGTGAGGTTAGGCAGAGGCAGAGACATCAGGACATGGCACTTACCCCCAGGAGGAGGTTTGTTATTGGAGGTGAGGATGACGAAGCCAAATCCTTCATTCTCCTTCCGCTGCAGACGGACGTCGTAGACCTCCGGGCATGGTTGGTTGGCAAAGTCAACACGGTTCAGCCGAGGAGAGCTGTTCTGTGTCATGACAGGCTGTGGCTCCTCCTCCTCTGCCTGCTTTTCCCCTTGCAGGGAATAGACAAACAACAAATAAGGAACAAATCACACAAAGCAACTTCAGCACAACCACGAAGCTCAGTTGTCAGTACCAGCATGAAGTGGCAACAGCAGTTGCTAATCAGAGGAGGGGGCCCTTGTCAGCTGTAAATCCCACCCCAGCTTTGTCATTCATGGAGTCACAGACTAATCTTCTCTAAAGTGTTGATTTGGACACTGATTTAAAACTGCAGCATCTCAAGATCTTGCTCTGAAACAGCTCTCGTTTGAATACAGTTCATCTTCCCACACACTAATGCTGAAAGACTTGAGAATACAGCATATGGAAGGTGCCCCTGCCCATGGTAGGGCATGGGACAAAATGAGCTTTAAGGTCCCTTCCAACCCAAACCATTCTGGGATATTGAGAAAACAGACTGCATTATTATGCAATTTCCATAGCACTAACGGCTGTTCTAATTACTACCTGCAAAAAGGTTTGAAGAAACCACCCCTGCATCATAATTTTCAGAGCCTTACCTGTGTGAGCAGTGCAAGCTAGTGAGCAACAGAGTCCAAGCCTATTAAATTCTGCTTTTCTCCACTTAAGAGTTATAGCTGACCCTCCTCAATCTCAGGCTGCTCACCCCAGTGCAGTAATTAAGTTCCAGAGCAGCTTCAGTAGATTTGATTACAAGGCCTAAGTGCTCTTTCTAGGCAAGCAGACACCTACCACTGAAGAAGATCTTCCTCCGGACAGTGAGCAGCACCTGCCCATTCCGTGCGGCACTGGTCATTAAATCCAGAACTTGCTTGTGTGACTTCCCTTTCACAGGGACTCCATCAATGCACATCAGCTCATCCGCTGCACGCAGCCTCCCGTCCTTTTCCGCTGCTCCCAATGGGATTATGGCTCCGATATAAATCTGTGAGCAGAGTCCAGGGGTTTGAAAGGGAACGTCAGTTCATCAGAACACACAGTGGTTGGAATCCAGGTGAATCTGTGCAGAAGAGGTCTTTTGGGGAAGACTCTTAAAGATTACCTCACTAGCAGAAATGCAGCCAGCAATTGTACTCTGCACAAGCTGATCTAGTGGAGACAATTTGGAGTCTCAAAGCATTCACTAAATACTTCAAAAATCTTTAATCTATATTTTTGTCAGTTCTTCTCTCTTGAGCATGTTTTCCAGTTTATTAGAAAGCTCAGTTTTTCAAATGAGCACACACCATGTACTTATCATATATATGATTTCCTAGACATTTGTGACACAAAAGCCTCTGACATTCATTCTATTTTTTTTTTTTTTTTTTACCAAGACTGAAGAAGAATGACTGGGGAAGAAATAGAAGCTTTTGAACAAACTCAAGTTTATTTCTGAAGAGTTGCTTATAGACAGTTCCACATTTCAAGATGCTTCAGTTCTCAGCTTTTGGTAATTAGACAATGAATTCAAACATCAACAGTTCTGCCTACCCCCCACCTCAAAAAGTGAATATAATACTAAATATAATACAGAGAAGAACACCACACTCAATTTCATATGCTACAATCACTTTCAACTAAGTGGAAGATTAGGATAACCACAGCTAGTACTGCTGGTACTAAGAATGGTGGGCAGCTCATCAGTACACAGCACTCAAGACATCAGCTCCACGCTTCCTAACAGCTATGGGTGTTATGGAAATCAAACACCACAAATGCTATAAAGTGCAACAGAAGTAACATTCTCTGGGTTTGCTCTTTACTTTAAATGCATGTTAGTGACGGAGGAAGGAAAAAAAAAAAAAAGGCTAGCACTGGATCACAGCTGGGAATGGAAAAACTGAATTCCTTCACTGTAATCAGAAAACAATCTATGCAGATCTATTCCAAAAGCTTTTTCTCTCCACTTAAACAGCTTAAAGAAAGGTCCCTGATATATAGTACAAGTCTTAGAGCTTCTTCCCAAAGAGAAGTTTATGCACGTTTGAAAATAAAGGGGAGTCTCCTAAAACCTGCCCTTGGAGAACAGATCATCCAGGGGTGTCTGCTCTGGCATTTGCCCATCTGCCTCTGACACAATGCATGCTTAAAAATCCAGTGGGAGAAGCAGGGAATAAACAGGGTGTGTCACCATCTCAAACCTCGTTTCACTGGGCTGCAAGGAAAGGAACACCTTAATGAAATTTTAACAGGAGGAGCAACCGCTTCCTTCCACTCAGCTGCTTCCCAGGATGTGCTGCTGTGCACAGCTCAGCAATGACTGACCACCACTGGGATCAGGTGACAATGGGCAAAGGCTGGGGACCAGCACGGCCCTTCCAAGGGCTCCGAGACACAGCAACAGCTGTAGAAATACCACCAGTGTCCTTGGCCCGACAAAAAATTGCGGCCAAGGATGGGTTCGGTAGTGGGAAGAACTGCAGAACCTTGGAGACAGGAGTCCACAAAGAGGGGAAAAAATAAAAGTAATGAGGACCAATTCCTGATCTCTGAAAGGCAGGTAGCGAATCGATCAATTTTGCCATCACTGAACTGACTGGATGGGATGATGGGAAATGAGGATGACAGAGTAGGATCATTCCAACAGCAATACTATGAGATAACTGTGAGCAGTTTCACTTACAGGCTGATCTGGTCCGTCCCCACCAAGCACCCGGAAACCAAAGCCTGACTCTTGTTTTCTCAGGAAAACATCTAAATCTCTTGTGTTTGGAGCTAAGAAAAAAAAAAACAACAGTATTTCAAAACATGTAAGGAACCATCTTGGATTATTGAGGGATTCTTGAAGGACTATGCTTTGGTGGCTCACTCTGAGTCTTCTAGTGACAAAACACAGTAACCAGAAATACAGTGATATTCTCTTTTCAAAACAGTATCATTAATTTTCAAAGCAGAAATCTCAACTACATATGTGCAGCAGACCACGATAAAAGACAGTCTGTAACACAACTCAGAACTACTTTTATAAGCAGGTTTGCTGCAGTTTACTTCAGAAACATCCTTGACATTAGTTCTGCAATTAACTGTTTTACTGAAAACACGGCTGAAACATACTTTATCTTTTTTGTTTTTCTGATTGCTGTTTGAATTATGCATTACTTGAAATGTTTTATCCACAGCAGGTTAACAAGCTTAGCAACAAAGTCTCAGTAGTTTTACTGCATATGCAACAAAAGAAAAAATTCCTTCATAATTGAGTATTTTCAAGTTGAAGATGATGTACTTACGTTTGTCCTCATAAATTGTCTTAGACTTCAGGTAGACTTCAGATGGGTCCAGTTTAGGAGAGCCTGGTCGCACAGCAGAGGGAGGGAAGGGCATTGGCTGTGGAATGGTATCACTGACAGCTTCCAAACTCCCAGAACTGTCCTGCCTGTCCTTCTGAAACAGCCCACAGATGCAAAATCCACATTAAATAAAGGCATGACTACACTTGTGGGTGCAAAGACAATGAACACCATGCAGAAGAAAGACACAGGAAGAAAGGAACAAAATTACAGCTTTTCCAGTGGATATGTCCGACCAGAGTACTAAAGTCTTTCTCACTGGTACATGAATTTCTGCTGGAGACTAGGCTTGGAAAGAGTTTGAAGTGACTGATGCTCAGAGAGGAGTGAAGATGGGCAGATGCTGGTAGTTAACAACACATGGGATGAAGTGGGGCATAAAGGACCCACTTTGTGGTCCAAAGCCTGGCAGGCACCAAATCCTTGTCAGGTGCCTGCCAGGCTTTGGACCACAATCCAGCACCATAGGCACACACTGCTCCGCAGGCACTGCCTCCTGTCCTCTGCCAAGCTCCTCCCCACAAGCACCAGAGGTGCTCCCAGCATGAGCTGTTTGCTGGAACAATATACATATGGGGCAGGAGGACACACCTGGGTAGTGTGAGGTATTAACCACTCGCTATTTGCCTTTTCATGATCTGACAGTTGCAACACTTTTGTTCATGAGGCAAGGACACCAAACATCCTTGTGGTCCCTCATCTAAATCCCCAATCAATTACGCAACAAAATAAATATTTCTTCTGGGCTGAAACCCAGCCTGGAAAACTGGCACGTGGCAGTGCATGCTAAACCACAGCAGGAGCAGAACAGACATAGATCTGATCTGCCCTTTCACCAAGAGCAGAAGAAACTGCCCAGAGCCATTCAGCAGTCTGACACTTCTTGTATGTTTATAAACACAAGAACTTGCCCTTTTTAAGTTAATTATTTTGCCACGCTGCTTAATGCCACTGAGCATCGAGCACTCTGTGGGCTGTTGCTGCTGTATGTGTGCTGGAATAGAATGCCAGTCCCCAAGTCCAAACTATTTTTAGCACATTGCCCTGGGATCCATGCTGACAGGGCCAAGGCCCTCCAACTGCAGGGATTTCTGCTCTAATTTATTCAGTGCTGGCAGGTGGATGCTTGCAAGGAATTGAATCTGAAGATCTTAGTGAGCACAGTCATCTTTGAGCATGCTGAACATGTGTGCTTGCGTCATTCCACTGCTGGGATACAACAAAGGTTGCACTCAAACAACAGGATAAAGATAGAAAGAGAAGTTACAGCTATGTTCTGGTAATGGGGTTTTCATAAATTGCTCTGATTTGTTCTGTACAAGAAGCATTTTTAAAGAAGTATCTGTGTTCGACCAGCCTAATTTACAACAGAAACCTTCATAATAAACATAAGCATTAATATCAGCATTATTAAATCAGAGGTTGTTCTATTAAGACCAAGGATTCTTTACTGAGCTAGTATATATTAAAGATGCCCTGATAGATCAAACTTCCAAGAGCAATGAGTATCAAGCTAGGAATGTACAGCTCCATAGAGATTTGCTGAAAATATGGATCCAAAGATAAGCATTTCCAGAAGGGAGCTCTAACCAGCCCGTTAATTCTATGTGAGGATTGAGAAGAATCAAAGGATCATAAACTTCCTTTAGGAATGAAAAAAATAGATGCTGTATTTTGTTTCCCTTTTAATGGGTACTCTAACAGCAGGTACTTTAACAAAGAATTTATGCCTACCAAGCAGATGTGGTTTTGCTAAACCATCTTGCAGGTTATCACAGGGACTAAAATCCAGAGGAAATGAAATTACAAAGCAGGTCAGAAACAAGTTAAATACATCACCAATACTCACTCCTTTGGCAGCTTTCGTAGGGGAGGGTGGACCTGAAGAAAATAGAAAGTAGCTTTAACAGCAGGTTACAAAACGTTTCAACAACATTTCAGCAATATAATTCAGCTGCCTCTGGGGTGAAAATAATAGCGGCTGATTCACCGTGCTTTTAAATGGCAAAGTGACCAAAACCATCACTTTAGCGAAGTCTCAATTAGAACTGAAAGCTGTACAACAATGAAAAGTATCTATTTCTCTTTCTGCTAGAAACTGATCAACCAAGTCACCCCTCAGTTCATGGGATAAGGAGACTTATGAATTTGTCTGAGGGAATTTCACTTGCCACAAAGAAAGCTAATTATTTCCTTAGCTGATTAAGGAATAGTAGTATTTATACAGAAAAAGATCTGGAGATTTTTGCAAATGCCAGTGGCTGAAGTCAGGGTTACAAAAAAGCCTGAAGGGACACTGAGCAGCCACGAGCTGCCTCATAATCCATTCAGATTCAGCTTCCTTTGAAAGACACACACTGTCTACTACAGTTTTTGGGGAGAAGATGCATTCTGGTCTGTGACTGACTATCAAGGAAGAGGTATGAAGATGCAAAGGAAAAATCTGAATTTTTTCTACTATTCCCAGTGATCAGCCTCACCTCTTTGCTAATGCTTCTTCCCATCTCCTGCAATCCCCTGTTCATTACAGACACAGTTACTAGAATATATTTGGAGAACCTCACAAAACTCAGTTCATCATATGCTTTGCATTATACTGGAGACCACGTGTTTGCTGTAGCACTCCCCAGAGACTTGGAAGAGACAGTGCATAAACATATCACCATATAATTGTTGAGGAAAAAAAATCCAAAGAAAAACCTAAATAAAACTTTGAACAAAACCCCAGCAACATGCTCTCACCCTAAATGGTCAGGAGTATAAACCAAACTTAGAACATAATGGCTCAGAGATATAATGAACTGCTGCTTAGCTGTCAAGACTGGACACAATTTAGATATCACACTAAAATAGGACTTTTAAAAGCTTATAACCAATATGACAACTGCAATTTTGTCTGTACCTCCTCTTAAGATAAGCAGGGGCACTTCTGCTCCTACTGGAAACTGCTTGAGCACCTCCACCACCTGCAAGTGGGTCAAGTTCTGCACATTCTGATGGCAAATCTCCTTGATGACATCCCCTTTCTGTAGGCCTTGGCACCACTGGCTGTCCAAAATCATCTTCACCTTCTGGCCTGTGGGACTGTCTGCAATGGCAAACCCAAAGCCTTTAGGCCCTTTGACCAGAGGGATGGTGACCAGCTCTGGCTGAGAGCCTCCTGAGGAGGCAAAGGAGACCCTCTGCTCTGCTGAATCCACAGAAGGGCCGTCCAGACGACCGTTGACCAACACTTTCCCATTCTGGTCCAACACAACTGTTGCTGCTACTAAATCTTGGCTGGACACGGAAGCATCTCCCTTGGCCACCGGAGGGCCATTAATGACAGGCGTGGCTGTCATGATATCCACCACAGGGTCTTCATTGTCATCAGGAAGAGGGTACCCACGACACAAAGTCATGTTCACATACTGATTGATGGGAATGAGCTGAAACATCTGGACAACATCTGCATGGGTATGGCCAAGGACACAGCTTCCATTTATGTCCACAATGACATCGCCTGTTACAAAAGAAATTTTGACGGTGTCAAAAACAGAAGCGAAACCTTCAACAAAAGCCTGCCTTGAAGAAATCACAGTGCTGTCCTCAAATTAATAACTAGTGTCTGAGATATTACCTCATGGCTAATATTGCCAAAAAGCATAAAGGATTTCCTCTTTGCATTTATTCTATTTCATCTCAGGACACAGTGTGCTAAATATATAATCTGCAGCAGATTTAAAAAGTGATACTGTACAGCCATGGGAG
>VYZP01064661.1:0-50315 GCA_013400635.1 Hypocryptadius cinnamomeus | reverse complement strand
TTCAAACACCTTGGCTTTGCTAAGTGAAAAATGTTTGCTTGTTCTCTGAAGCTACTTTTTCAACTCTACCATTTTTCTTCTCCATGGTTAAGGGGAGATTTAATTTCCTCTGGCCTGAAGGAGATTCAAAAGAGCTCCTGCAGCAGTTTAGTGGTTATTGACTTGGCTCTTTGAAGACAGCAATGATCTACAAGTTACTTTTACTGTTTTAAAGTTATCAGGTGCCACTCTTAAGTCAAGTGACTCTATTTTTGTTAAGCTAAGAAAAATGACATCAGCTCATTTCCATCTATAAATTATTTTGGTTGCAACTTGCTTTCCTTCCCCGAAGTCCTTCCTTTCTTAAGTCTTTAAGTCTGTGGATTTTCCCACATGCCAGTGCTACCAGAAGTTTGTGCCATGGGTCTGCGACCCCAGAGCAGTTTTTCCTGGATATATTTAATAGTTTCATAGAATCACAGAGTGTTTTGGACTGGAAGGAACCTTAAAGCCCATCCAGTTCCACCCCCTGGCATGAGCATGGATACTAGACCAGGTTGCTCCTAGCCCTGTCCAACCTGGCCTTTCACTGCATTACAATCTCTACTTACTGGGGATCAAGGACTTCAGAATTTCATGCTCAATTTTTATGTATGCCAATTCAATTTTTAGCACTTACTCAACGTAATATGTCCCATATTGAGGGTCTTCTATTTTCTCCCATCCATAAGGAAGTTCTGCAATCAGAAAGACCGAATTCTCCATTACAAGGAAAACAACCCACAAATATCAGAGTTTTTATTAAAGAACACCTAGGCTCATGAAATATATGAGGAAAATACAGGTCCCATTTTCTTCCCTGATGAAAGGTAAAAGCCTGTTCCAGGGAATCTGAAGCCCTGCAACTCTTACTCTTCCTTGCACTAAATGATGAGCCTTGTATTCAATGAAATCACACTACTTTAAACATATAATAAACTTAAAGACCTGTTTGTACTGAAAATTACACGCAAAAGGCTCCTTTTAATGGCAAATTCAGCATCTGGTAAGAGAGTGCCAGCAGCTCATGACTGACTAAAGGTAATAAGCAGTTACAACAGAGGTCAGCTTATCAAGTTTATTGTTCCAGTTATCTTGACCATGGAAATTTAAATATTAGAATAATTAATATAGTCAGCCAGACGTTGTAAGGATAAATTTGCCCTGCAATCTTGTTTGAGGCTGCCCTAAGTTTGACAATAACAGGAATTTCCCTAGCATATGACAGCATGTTACCAATTACTAATACCAGTATTGCTCCACAGGGTCTGACTAAAGACCCAATGGGTCTATTAATTTAACTATTGTTTATCTGGATATCCTGCATCTCTGTTTAAAGAGCTGCATGTATGTTTAATAAGCAGAAGTATGCAGCCATTGCTCCAGCTGGCTTCATTACGGATACATGGCTGTTAGGCTGGGCAATTTTGGAGGATGACAGGTCATTCTGAGCCTGCTTCAGCTTTTGGAACATGTCAAGCATTTGCTGAAGACAGACCTACCTGATACTCTTTTCTAGCAGACTAAATTGCCCAGCTGTGTAGGAAATGGTTGCAGAAATTGCCTGCCTGGAGGCTACTGACCTGGAAGTCTTGAAGGAATTTAAATCAGTCAGATTGTTCCCTTAGCTTCTGCATTCAAATACTATGTCACATGCAATAGTTATCATTTGCCATACCTTCTTTGTTATTCCTATATCCTGTTACTTATGGACCTTCTCCTTCTACCCTATTCCACCTATACAATAGTTTCCAGTGAGATCATCACTCACATGCAGCTTTCTCCTTAAGAATGACACTTACTAGAACAAAACATCTCATATTCTGCTCAGGAATGCAGATAAACCTTCCATCTGGCCAGATTCTACTACTCCAGGGAAAATACACCATGGACTTTCGCAGTCTTACGTAAATTCCTACTGCCACCAAACAGGGGACACTCAGCACTACGCTGCCAGCTCCAGAGTGACATCTACCAGGGAGAAGCTTCTACCACAGAAGTAATGGACTGTATCCAGCTGGGATAAACTCATACATTTATCAGTGACAGGTGACAAATGCATTCTGAACATCTCACCTCCATCTTCACAATCTTCAGGAGCTTTGGCCTTCTTACAGAGTCGGGGATCAAGCCATGTGGTTGTCTTCGTGTTGTGACTGTGGAGCAGNTCTCTCCTCCAAGGAGCGAGTTACTCACTCGATGAAGTAGATCATGCCAGTGTCCGTGTAGGCCATTTCCCAGTTCTTGGGTAGTGGTTCCAGGGTCTCATCCCTTGACAAATAATTTCTGAAGTCCATGTTGCTGCTTGTCTGGTTGTAGCTGGGAACAGGTTTCATCCAGTCAGAAGAATCTGAATGTTTTTCTTTGTTTTCTGCAGTTGTTCAGGGAAAGTGTTTGTCAGATGCTTATGTTGTTTCTCACAAAGAACCACCCTCTTAATCTGGCTACAAGTGGATGTCAAACACGTCCCTGTATGTGATGTGCATTTTTTCACTTTTTTTTTCAGCTGCGAACTTTGAAAAGCTGACATGAAAAGACTGAACTCTGCTCTTCCCCTGCCAAACAGAATTAACCTGGTATTATGTGTCTGAGCCGACTCTGAAAAATCAACACTGGCAGAAATCCAAGTTGACTATGAGAGAGAACAGTGTTTGTAATGCCATAAAGCAATCAAAAAAAAATCCTACTAATATTCCTCAAAGAATCAGAAGGAAATGTAGAGAAGACCCAAACTGCCAGTAAAATGAACAACACCTTCCTACAAGCCACAACTAGAAAAAAGATCCCAAAAATTCCTGCAGGAAACTTTAAATAGAAGCCTCTACCCTTCAGAACCAAGGTTATGCTTGATACCCTCTGTGACATGATGTGACCTTCACCGAACCACCTGCCTGACCACTGGCCCCTCTGTGGTGTTGCCAGCCCTGAAGATGACAGGATTAGGTCAGGTCTGGTCAGTGTAACTCTGTCCTAAACAGTCACACACAGGATCAGCTGCAAATGCAATGTGACAGTTCCTCTCCACATCAATTCTCCCCTCTCCAGATGAGTAACCATGACAGCAAAAGGAAAAGGGCATCTTGCCAATCCCAGAAAGGTCCTGCTGGACACTGCTCCAGCCTCAACACGCTTGGCTTTGTTTCTCTCCACGAGCTCCCCCTTGGGTGGTTTCAGGTTGTGTGATAGTTCCCTTATGCAAAATCATCTGAAAATTTTACAGTATGAGCCAATGTTGCCCCTTCAACCAATCACTTCCTTAAAATCTCCTGTGTACAAATTCAGTAATTGGCTCAAAATTCAAGAGTAACATTTGCAGGGTATGAATTCTACTCTGTGAAGGATTCTGTTATTTCAAGAGTGGATAAATTTTTCCTTCCCACTCGTGTAACTGGCCCATTTCCAGCACCACATGTTCTTGACCAAGCAGTGCATTTTATGATGCAACTGCACATCTGGCTGGGAGAACAGCTGGTTCTTTTTAAAAGGTCATCTCAAAATCAAGTAGAAGCACCAGCCTGAACAGAAACTGCCTTCATACTTCACCAAAACTAAGGAAGCATGAATGTTTTTTGTATAGTCCTTATCCATTCATACAATACTCCAGGGAATTTCTCCCCTTGTCAACCAACCTATCCCTCCGCTGCCATTAACTGCTTCCTTTTCCTCCTCTTCCTCCTCTTCAGGGAGAGAACTCTCCATCCTTTGCATTTTGCTGACAGATGTGGTTCTTTTCCTCTGCGATTCAGTATCAAAATCATTGTCAAAAAGAACTTGATCCACTGGATCTGGCTGAAAGGGGCTGGGCTCTGCTGGAGGCTTTGGAGTACCATAAAAATTACCTGAAAATGAGACAGAGATCAGGATCGCTGAAGCACCGATACTGCTGAAGGCACTAGCAGTGGCTGTTACCAGTTTAGTGCCCACGCAAACGTATTTTGGTGAAATTTTAAAGCCTCAAAGAAGACATCAGCACTACCAAAACCCAATCAACAGTCAAAGCCTATTCATTCATACACTGACTTCTTGCTAATGCAGCACTAGTTGTCAGAAAATAAGAGGTTACCTGAAAACTTTTATCCTGCTACAAGTTTTCTAAAGAAAAAGATGGATTTGGAGCAACAGAAATACTGAAGTCAAAAAGCAAATTAATTTTATGCACACACAAGGTATTTATTTCCACAAAACCAGTTAACAAGTAATTTATTTTTAACACTTGCAGCTTTCTACTAACAATACACTTGCAAAACAAAGATGTTGATATGAAGCCATATCAACATCTTCATATTAATATGTTGATATTTTTACTTCAGAAAAAGGAACAAATTTTTCCTTCAATATTTTAATCTAAAGTACAAAGGAATCATCTGCTGTTTTCTGGAAAAGTATTTCAGCAATTGACCTTTCTCCTGACTGCTCATATGATTTTTATTAGGGAATTGAGCACAAAGCAAGGAAGCATCCCAGAATTCCTGCTGGGGTAACTTTTGGAGCCTGGATATGGTTTTGACCATGTAAATACATATAGAAGGAAAACCCTTCTGCAAATATCAAGCAAGAGCAAGGCTCAGAGAGGGGACAGCCAGATAAAGTACAGCTCAGGAATAAAAAAAAATAAACTACTAGTTTAGCCTAAATTTGCTTAGGAGATTTCCACAGACTGGACAATATTAACAGATAGTGTGGGATAAGGAAAACAAGAGGCACAGAGCCTTTCACAGGACTGTCTACTTTTGACATCTTCTTTTCTTTTTTCACCATCTTCATTACAATGTTTTTCCTCACCACATTTAACAAACCCAACTTTCATACAGATTTGGACAATCTGGCCTAGTGCTGTTCAACTTTTCAATGAAAAATGCTTTTGTTTCCCTGCCGGGTCAGAATTTCTCTTGCCTTCTGTCCTTTTGATGCACATCTGAGAGAACATGGCTCTGTTCTCTGACGTGTACACAAAACTGACTAAATTCTCTTATATTTGTACCAGGCACAGACAAACCTTTTTAGAATGCTTCCCAAAAATGCAGCGGTGAAAATAATCTGGTGGAATTAAGAGTGGTTGAAAGGACAATCTGCGGATTATGAGGAAGCCTTAAAACAAGATCGCTTCTCCTCTTCACAGTAACCCAAAAATAGACTAACTATTGTCTCTCTACTACTGTCATGACCATCAAGTGAGCAGGAAAACTGTTACCACAAGGAGCTACACTTGGACCAAGATCCTGGACACAAGTACTGGGTCCTTATTCCCATTCCATTAAGCATCACTGACATACCATCATATGTTCCACTTTCTAGTAAGGCTCCACTTTCTTCCAACGCTTTAAACTGCTCAACAGGAATGAAATTATAGTCTACCCCAGGGACCTCCCCATCTCTGGGAGCCCTTGTAGTGCCTGCAAAGACAAAGAAAACACTCTTGTAAGACACTTAAGTGCTGCTTAAGTGTTGTTACCAAACACCGCCTGCTGTATAGTTCAGTAAAAACAATGTATTTTCAAATCTTTATACAAAGATGATGTCACTCCAGTTAGAGTTAAAACAACTGGTGAGCAAGTGAACAATAATGTATAAAAACTGAGCCAGTAAATTACATAGGAACAACAATTCTGGTATTGGGGGAGGAGGAGAGAAGCAGCTAGGTGAGGTGGCAATTAAGAGAGAATTTTTTCTTATGGTCAGTGAATCAAAAACAACTTCTGTGGCAGCTGATGACACCTGGCGCATGCAATCCCAGTCTGGGATTCTGGGAACAGCTGTGATATTTTCTTTTAACCCAGCTGAAAGGGTGCTGCATCTTTCCCTATTTCCACCAGCATCAGCTCTCTAATTTTCAATGAGGTCATCATGACTAAGCAATTTGATTTTTGGGCCACCAAATCCATAACTCGGCACAGAATTTATTTTTTAACCTACAATTCAGAGTGTAATTCAGCCACACTCCAACCCCTGGCTGTAGGTAAACTTCATCAGTAAATTGCTGTGTTAATACAATTACTATGCATGCAGAGGTTCTCAAAGTGTTATGTCTGTGAAAACAGGCCTCCCATAGTTACAACAGCTTAATTAAATCTCTCCTGAAAGGACTTCACTGATTCATTACTATTCATTACTGCCTACAACCTAATAGCATTTTAAAAGCATGTACCATTTTTTCAGGCAGCAGCATGAAAAAGAGCTAGTAAATAAAAGCTAGTAATAGTGAAATGCAGTTTAAGAAAGCCACAAACTCTCAGGTGTGCTCAGAGAGAAGACAGCAGAATTCCCGTAGATACAAAAACATTACTTGACAAAGTAAGTTTTTAGTGTAATGAATATTTAAACAGTCAACGATGAGCCTCTTTAATCAGTCTTCTCAGGATGAGCAAACGGCCTGCCTGTACATTCTGCCACTGTCACCCCTTCTGCACCCAACCCCTCCTCCCACCCTCCTTCCAGCTGCCCTGCTCTGCTGAATGCACTTGACACTCAAGGTCTCAGTTTGCTCTTTGTGAAGAAGAAACCCCAACACACTGAAAAAATTCAGGATGTTTTGGCACTGTTCGATCATGCTGAGAAAGATTTACTTCTTGTGGTGGCTAGGGTCATTCTAAAAACTACTGACAAACTTGTGAAGAGCAACACACAGATATTACTGAAACAATCTGAAGTTTGAATTCTCAAGTTTTTGCTGGTTTTCAGTCCATACTGGCTGCACCAATTCATAGCAACTTCAGATGTGAAGCTACTTTTGCAAAGCCAGAAGTCTCCGCTACAAGGCAAAACTCTAAATCAGATTAAGAGAGAAAGCATTTTAAGCTCACAAATTATGTGGGAGTTAGCGGGAACAGATGAAATGAGGCTGATCTTTACATACTTACAAGGGATGGTTCTCAAATAGAGATTGTCTCTGATCACTTGCTGGAGTTTGTGGTCTATCGAGCCCTTCTGGAACTGAAGGCTCAGGTAGTGGCGCAAGTCCTTGTTGATGACTTTTCCTTAGAAAGAAAAAAGAATAAATTAGTATAATTTGTAAAGCAGGATCTCACAATAAGAATTGCGTTTCACTGCTATAGAAGTTTCAGAAAAAGCATGGAGTTGGAAGAGTTGCATTGTTTTAAATACAACAACCTTGACTGAAAATACCATTTTGTGCTATCAAATCACAGAATCCCAGAATGGTTTGTGTCAGAAAAGAACCTTAAAGCTCATCTTGTTTCACCCCTTGCCAAGGGCAGGGACACCTTCCACTATCCCAGGTAGCTCCAAGCCCCATCCAATCTGGCCTTGAATGCTGCCAGAGATGGGGCAGCCACAGTTTCTCTGGGCACCCTGTGCCAGGGCCTCACCACCATCACAGGGAAGAATTTCTTCTGGCACAGTGGTTTTAAGCAGAGCTGACTAACAACCATTCCCCCTCATCTCCCGAACAAGACAGTGACAATATTCTGGAATAATTTGAATATCAATATAAAGTATTAAAATACAAAACCTATTACCAAAATTCAAAGTCTCTACAGACAAGAAATTATTTCACTGTATTTTGAAGTAGTTTCCATTCAATTTACACCTACTCACCAGTCACCTGAGTTCAATATTTTGTCACATGGGAACTTGCATTCTTCAAATTATAAAAAGAAAGTATTTCCTTCTTAAAAATATTGCGTAATAGAAGGGAGTTGGGTTTTTTTACAATTACTCCTTTGCAATACTTCTGTCAGGTATCATTAGTGAATCTGTCACATCACTGGAGAACCATGGCCCTTCAGCATACAAATAACTGAGCTCTTGTATTACTGCCTCATCCTTCAGACAGGAGGGTACAAACCAATCTTTTGTACCCTGTCAGCCCCCCAGAAAACACAGTAAATAGGGTTCAGTGACCTTGGTAAATTTAAGTTACATACTACAGCAGAACACTCAGGGCTTTAGGGAAAAAGCTCAACCTTTGTCTCCAAACCTAGAGCAGGAGATGGGCAGCAGCAGATGGATGCTGGTGTAGCACAACAGCAGGGAAAAAGGCTGGAACAGACAACTGCTCCTGTAAAATTACATCACCAATAAGTTATGAAACGCATAAACCTGCCCCAGAAGCATTGCTGACAGAAGCCTTTGAAGCCTGTGAGCTCAAAGTTGCTGAGGAGACCACCTCAAACAGATCACAGACCCCACAGCAGTCCTTATACAAGGCCCATTCACCTATATCTTCAACCAATTACCGTACTTACATATATGTCAAATTTGGAAAAAATCCCAAACCATCAAAACCCTCCCACCACTAACCAAGTTTTCCCAACCATGTGTCACCTCTGCAAAGCTGGCTGCATGTTTTGGTTGTGGCAAGTTTATACTTTCCCTTCCCTTTTAGCCAAGGTGAGGGCATTCCACATCTTGTTCTCAACTCTTAAACATGACCTCGGCAACCACCACTCACCAACAACAAACTGAATTTCAATCTGCACCCTCTTCCCTCCAAACAAAACTGTGCCATGATGAGTATTTAAAAGTGGAACCAAGATTACCTATCAGCCCTTCAGAGAGGTCAGTGATGTCCACAGATTAAGCAAAACACACACAAAATCACCTTAAACCCTCAGGCAAGGAGGGAATAAGCCCAGCTCACCCTCTGAACAAGCAGCACATCCTGTGCTGAACACAAGTCCTGAGCTCCAAATGAAGTCAACTTCCCACCTCCTTTAACAGCGTCATTTATTTAAAAATTACTTCCAAACACACAAAAAAAAACCATTTTGCAGTATTAGGACAACACCTCAGCATTGTCCTCATGTGGCTGTCCAGCAGTTACAAAAGCAACAGCAATTCCCACTAATGCAGTTCTCCACCCAACCCCTTCCCAGGAAGACATAGCAACTCCGCAGTCCCCACCTCAATTCCCTGCTTTACCAGCATGAACTGTTCCTCATAGAACTTTGGATTTGCTTCCTGCAGCATAACAAGCACAACATGTCATGGAATACAGAAACAAATGGAGTAATCTCCAGCAAGAAAAGTATTTTCCATTTGTTACTACAAATTACTTTATTCTTTGTAGACAAGAGAGTTCCTCAACATTAAAAAAAAAGTTTTGCTGCTAAAATGGTCCATCCATCTCCTTGTCAAAGCCAGATATGCACTTCAGCAATCCCAGCATATTTCACTTAGGCAGATCAATGCACTTGTATTTCACTGAGGCAGATGGATCTGTTCATCAGCTACTTTCAGAGTACTGCACGTTGGAAAAACCAGACAATATGTGAGAATCTGTTCTGGATGTAGAATTACAGACTTTATTTACTCACTGATCTTTCCCTCTTCATGTTTAAAATTTTAAAAGCTTATAAACCCTTTTCAATAAATATCAACTCAGTTTAAAGACAAAATAAAGGCAAGGCTGCTACTAAGGATACACCAATATTGAGGGGTTAATCTTGACATTAAAAGCTTAGAGACTACACTATACTGTGAGACCAAGACGACTGAATTGAAGACTGACAGGATTGCCTAGGGAAAACACAGAAAAGTCAAACAAAATAGTGGGCAGAGGAGAAGTTACAGAAATTCACATAGAGAATGGTGTGCATTAGAAAGTAGAAAAATAAAGTAATAGTAAGGATGCTTCAGGCAACCTCTGGCAAAAGTCAGATTATTTTCCTGCCAGGAGCTGAACATGCTTCTTTTACGTTGTTTCACCCAGGCATTTAGGAAAACCTTATGTACCAGCCTCTCCAAAATGACCTGATAAATGATGGGTTGGTGTTTGCCGAGCTGCTGAGCCGCTTCCAAAGGATGACACCGGCAACAAAGGGACCAGTCAAGAGGAATTACATACTTTATACCACTCAGGTTCTGCCAGATGAACAGGCCCAAGCCTCTTGTTTTCAGTTTTAATTTAAATTAACAAAAAAAAAAACTGTTTAGATGAGCATATGCACACTGGAGTTGGGGGAGGAGAATTAAGTGACTGCAGAAAAAAAAAAAGGCTCAAGTGCCACTGCAATAATACACAGCATTGTGAATTAGGGAGACAAATTAAGGGGAGAAAGGGGGTTGGGGGTATGGCTGGTTTCTGGGTCCCAGTGCATATAGCCAGGGCATGTCCAGCCTCTCATCCACCACAAAACAGCCCCCACCGTTCGAGGACCGGGCAGGGAGGAGCTCTCCCGGCCCAGCCCGCAGTGATCTGCCGCCATCTCCTGCTGATCCCCTTAATTCCACCCCCCAAGTCTCCTCACTCCCCTCCCCAGGGGAGTTTGAACAGCACAGGGTGAAAATTGCAGATATTACATACTGGGATGCAATTTTGTTTTCTTACTTAGAACATAGCAGCAGAGAAATGTAACCAGAGTATCATCACGTACATTCAGAATTCCACACTGTGAATCCCAGAGTATCCAACGGCTCTGCTCAGCTGTATGATGTGTTACATAAGCTGCGGCAGCCATAGGCCACCGACTATGAAAATTCCAGTGAAACACATGTTAAGAGCTATAAAGCAGCTCCATGGCTTCACTCACAGTCTAACTAAAATAGGAATTCTCAGGGCTCATCAAGTGGAAAACAGTTACTGTTTAATTAAACTGGGCTGTCAATATACCCACTGAGATTAAGTGATTTTTGATGTGACTAAGCAAAAGCCATTTAAAGAAATGGCTCCACAAATCAGGGATGCAGTGTTAGGAAAACCAAGCTAGAATTAGCGTGTAACACATTAGCTTTACTATATTCCCTGGCAACTACTAACAAACAATGATTTCACATAAGTTCCAGATCTGAACACGTGCACTCACTGAGGACAATGAATGATTTCCAAGCATGCAAGAGAATCACTGTATTCATGAAATGTGGAAAGGCTGGAGAGATCCAGTGGTGACGCAGCTGTCAGTACCTGCCATCCTTCACCTGCAAGTACTTCACTGTGACCTGGCAAATGCACACCTATGCTCTCAGCACAAGGAGAAGGTGGGAGGTTCAAACTATTACAACTAACACAGAAAAGAGACTAGATCATTTTGAGAATGTCCAACCCAGTCAGCAGATGCTTCCTCATTTTGTGGGTTAGAAGCATAGATGGATTCCTGTGCAGAAGTCTGCTTTTTCTTCAGGGAAGGGGGCCCACAGCCTTTTTGAGGAGAAAGGCTGAGACTAGCAGTAATGCCTGGCAGCTTGTGTCCCAGGCCACCAAGGGCTCCATGGCATGCTCACACTCAACACCTCCCTGTCTCCCTCCCAGGGAGGTAGGAATCCAAGCTGGGATTCATCCCTCTCTAATGAAGGTAGGAATCCAAGTTGGGACTCGGCCTGTGGCAGAGAGGAGTTCCCTAAGAAAATCCAGGCCACTTCGGGAGGTGAGGTGACAACCATGCCTGGACCAGTGACCCATGTGGGAAAAGAGATCCTGGCCCCTATCTCAGGATAACTTCTGCTCATTCCCTGAAAAACTGTAGCCTCTTCAAAATGCAGGCAAGCTCCCTGTCAGGTGAAGCATTACATTTCAAGGCTCTTCACAGCCACAGTAATCCATTAAACCAAACTAATTTACTACCCTGAAGCTGAGAAATATTAGACAGGGTTATGCCAAAAGGCTTGTTTAGTCATAGTTTGCTATATGCCATCCAATAAATTCTTGGTAATACAGTCTGACTTACAGAAACTATGGTAGAGATAAGCATTACAGCATTAATAAATCATTTACCAGACTGCTCAAAATACTGACAGGGTGTTTACAGTACTAGTGAAAGAAATGAAAACCTGTTTATCCAGATTAAGGAAATAAGGTTACCACAAACTCCTTTACAGAATGTACATCCCAGTTGACTTTGGGGATTTTCTTACTTTTGTAAGTAACAAAATCGACTCCAGAACCACCAATAACTATGAATTTTGACTTTCCAAGCCTCCAGATTTAGATCACGCATTACTAAAAACTAAGAGGTGTTCAACACCAGCCTTCACAGAATAATGCCTTCAGATCCTCAGTCAAGGTGGTGACCAATTCAGAGAGACAAAGTTTCTCATTCCACATTCTTGAATATCCCAGCATTCTGTGCTGTTTCCTTGAAATCTTACAGGGTTGGAAAGATTCTCCCAATAAACCTGGCCACTGTAAGCAAACCAGTGGAAAACTAATATGATTGTGTTTGCTCATGAAATTCCATCATTAAAGCATTTCAAGTTCTGAAGATAACTAAAATATCCTTTGAAAGGCACATCACCAAAACGTACTTGAGAAACAAAAAGGAGTGGCAAATCATCATGCGTTGTTTATTCCAAAATATACCTGGAGGTGAGAGGGACAACATGTGAAATGTAAACAGTAGGAGCTTGGATGCAATCCTCCTGGATTTTAGTACTGTCTGTATAGAAAAAGGTCAACCGTAACAGAAGGCTCTAGAGCGTGAGTATCTATGAGTGGGTTCCTGATCTGCCATGAAAAAAAAAAATCTAGCTAGAGCTGTCAGTGCCATTTGGGCGGTGTATGAAAATAGCACTTGGTACCCAGTTAATACTTGCCATTGTTCACAGATGTACCAGAACCACTGAAGCTTGGAAGTGAAGAATAAGCCTGAAAGGCAGGACAAGGGCAAATGGCTCCCCACTGCCAGAGGAAAGGAATTCCTCCCTGTGAGGGTGCTGAGGCCTTAAACACAGGTTCTCCAGAGAAGCTGTGGCTGCCCTGTCACTGAAAGTGTTCAAGGTCGGGTTAGACTGGGCGTGGAGCAACCTGGTCTAGTGGAAGGTGTCCCTGCCTATGTAATGAGATGATCCTTAAGGTCCCTTTCAACCTGAACCATTCTGGGATTCTGTGATCCAGCACTGCAAAACCAAGAGGTTCTTAACCTTTTGCCACCTACCCTGAGCTCATTTCCCTGCCTGCTCCAGCGTATCCATGGGCAGGGTGGGGGGGACACTCTCCTGCATCCAAAGAGGGCAGCTCTGGTCTAAGCACAACCAGCAACAGCCAGCTTTTTTTTAAAACCACCTAAATGCACAAGCACTCAGCTCACATCCCAGAATACATTCTGAGCACGGAGAGCATCAGGAGAGCTCTGGGCAGATGCCTGCCCCTTCCCTTCCATCTGCTCCTGGGACACAGCCATGCCTCCGCAGGGCATCCCCAGCCAGCACATGGCAGGGCAGGGTCATGCACCACTTCAGAACTAAGGAAAAAGTAGGAAATTGAGACCAGCTGCATTTGGAAACCTGTATGTAGGGCAGCAATACTACTCAATTACATGGCTCTAGCACGGATCTCTACTTTTCTTCTCTGTATCTTGTTACATCTGTAACATTCTCAGCCTATGCATGATTTTCACAGAAAGGCAGCATTTTAAGTTGGTTTTATGCCCTGCACTGCTGGCAGTAAAAAATCTTGCATAGCCTAATGAATTGCCTACAACCTTAAGGATTTTTAAAATGAAAATTCTTTTTAGTAAAGTAGTTCCAACTTTCACACACACCAGTATCAGATATGATTACAGTAATACATCGCACGCACACAAAAATCCATTAACCATGGGAATACAGTCAGGAGAATTACCAGTGACCAGGGTTTACTCTGATAATGCCAAGTATTTTAATACTCTATTATTAAATAGGAGAACAGCAAGGCTCAAAGGTCTGTGCAGCTGTTTCTGACAGAAGATCAGACACTGAAGGAGATATACACAGAACTCAAGTAATTTAAAGTAATGAATGGGTTTCAAATAAAATGCAAACATAACCATTTCCTTCAACTTAACAGTAGGGAAAAAAATGCAAAAGAACTTTACACAAGGGAAGTTTGACCTTTTTTATTATATACGGAGACTTTCCTTTCTTCCCTTTAATTCGATATTTTCTTGAGAAGTGAAAAAACACTGAACAGATTAACAATGTTTTGCCTATTTATAAAGATTTGCTGTATTTTCAAAAATGGGGTAAACTGGCCCATGATTTCGATTTCAATTCAGATGCATTGACAGTGATGGTAAAGAACAAGAATCCAGATAAACTGCACCCTGTGAGCCTCTGCCACTGTCAGGTTTGAGACAGAGAAAAGGATTTACAGGGATGCATGGAAAAATCACTGAGCCCAGCCTGGGAGCTTGAAACACCTCACAAAAACTAAATGTGATTCAAAAGATCTAATTATGACTCTCAAAGTGACAAAGAGACATAAAGAACAAGAGGAAACAGGCTTTTGACACCACAACAGCAGAAGAATCAAATACACTGACCAGAATAGAACATGGAATTGATAAGGTTGGAAAAGAACTCTAAGGTCATTAAGTCCAACCATCAACCAGCACCCACTATGCTCACCACTAAACCACACCCTCAAGTGCCATATCCACGTTTCTTAGAATGCTTTCAGGGATAGAGACTCCACCACTTCCCCGGGCCAGTTCCAAAGCTTTACAACCTTTCTCATTGTCCTAGGGTGAGGTTATGATGCTTGTATCCCCAATCGTGAGTTCTGTTAATGCTGGATATTATGTTCTGTGCCTGGCTCTGAAGTGCAAGGTTTGTTTGGGTTTGTTATCAGCCTGCTCCCCCACAGTGGGCGGGACAGAGAGACAGGGCAGTACATAGTGCGGCTTTTGCTTTTTGCTTTTTGCCTTGCTTTGCTCTTGCTTCTGCTGTGCTCCTGCTCTACTTTTGCTTCTTGCTTCTGCCTGTTAGTTAGTTTAGCTAAGCAGTCCAAATTTTTTCCTGGACTGTTGTTTTCTTCCTTTCCCTTTTTGGGACCACTCAAACCTGCTCTGGACTGGGACCTGGGAAACACAGAGAGTTTGCATCTTGTAGCTGCAGCAGCAATCCCCAGCGCTGGAGAGACTGACAACAGATCGACCACTCCCAGGAAAGACTTTCTGAATTTGTCATCCTTTTCAGATTGGTGAAAGAGTGTTGTTATCTGGTATTGTTCATTTTGTGTGCTGGCGGTGTTTTGCCTGTTAAATAAACAGATTCTTTCCACTTTCCTCCGAGGAATCTTTCCCGAACCGGTAGGGGGGAGGGGCCGTGTGGGTTTGCTTTCTGGGGGGGCCCCCTTTTGAGGTTTTCTCCCAAATTTGCCCTAATCCAGGACACTCATGAAAAAAAATGTCCCAACACCTAATATAAACCCTGTCCCCAGTGTAACTTGAGGCCATTTCCTGATCATGATCTACTCAAACCACCATTGGGGACTGAGTGATGGAGCTGGTACAGCAACGCACCAATGGGTTCAAACATGTTAAAAGCATGTTACAACACTCTAAAAGGTCCAAACAACAATCAGAACTTGCAATACAAAGACACATTAAAAAAAATTAAAATACAAAATTGTTTTAACAATAGCACTTTATTAAAACTTCTTAATTATGCACTCAAGGCCTTGCTGAGTTTTAATCACTGTGGAGCTCAATACACTACAGAGGCTATTCTGGGTAAGTAGTATCTGTTGCTGCAACACTTGTACTGTGAAGTCGAATACAGACACTTACAGCTATGAAATAAGAGTCCTCCGTAGCTGTCACAGGTTACAGTAATACATAAATGATTTAGTCTGCTCTTAATTGAAAAGTGGAGCACCAAAACAAAGACAAGTAACCTGAACAATGGACATGATTTTCCTAGGGTTCACTATGGCTTGTTTTCCCCAATTTATAAATAATCTTCTATTCATTCCCTTAAATTTACAATGTGAGGTTTTAATTTATTCACACTAGAGAAAATGGTTTACTGAGACAGCAAACAAACCCATTTGGTCTGGAATGCACAATTAACATATCCAACTGAACAAAATGTTACTTGAGTCCCCAGACTGTTCTAATATTAATGCTTCCCTTTGGAAATCTCCAGCTTATGTGCAAATTCAAACTTACTGACATTTAATATTATTCCATGTCACACTGCAACAAGGGACCACACACAGGGCACCTGTGCAGGTTAACCTGTCATAGTGTTTGGCAGAAACTGCCAATTCTTCTGTCTGTCCAGAGAGTGCATCATGTTTCAGAAGTGATGTATGTCTAACATACCGCATCTCATTGCTTAAGCAGCGTGCAGCTCTACAGAATGACACACTTCAATCACATCCTCAAAGAAAAATGTCCTTGCAGCTGCTCTCTATTACACAAGCCATTTAATCTACTTGGGACTTGGCACTGCTTTCCCAACAGAAGGGTACGTGTTCACATGCCAAGACCTTTTTTGAGTGTTCAGATCAGAACAGAATTTATGCAAATCACAGACAAGTTTATTTTTAGTCTGCTTTCCATAGGAAGCAAGATATGCATTTACATTCTGCATAATTTCTAGGCCCACTAACCTATTTCAGTATGGAGTTTGGCAGGCCAGGAGTCTGACAAAGATACTCTATTGACAAAGATGCTGCATGCCTGTTCTCCTTTGAGCAGACAAACCTGTGGGGTGACTGAAATAAATAGGGCAGGAGCTCTTTCTCCTTTCTAATGCCTTTATTAAAAAAAAATCCGCTCGGGTGGGGAGAACCGACGGGTCTCATTGCACAAACGCTGCTGGTGCTGCTCCCCAGGAGTGGCACGGGGAAGGAGGTATGAAGCAGCTGTGTCCGCTGGTGTGCAGGCAGAGCTGGGGATTCTTTTCTCAGGGGAGCACTCACAGATTCCACTTTTTCAGTTTGATATTCAAGGTCCTCCTTCTAGCCGACATCTTTTGAGGTTAGGGCGAGAGGTAAAAAGGACCTTAGCAGACACTGGACTCAGTTCCTGACCTTTAGACATCACTTAGATCTCTTAATTCCATGTTGGCTCATTGTTTTAGAGGTTTTTGGCTGGTTTTGGGTAGATGCTTGCTTATTGGCATCCCAGGTGCATTCTAATCTGCATACCAGGTTCGATGTCACCTCCCCCATCTCAGGTGTCAGCCTAGGGAGCAGCGGGCAGTGGGGGGGGATACCCGACACAGAGGGATTTTTAACCATTAACAACAGGTAATTAAAGAAAAACTATTAAAAATAGGTGGTTACAACACGAAATTATTAACAACAAACAGTTAAAACTCTAATTTAGTAGCAATTGGTTTAACTTGTTAACTCTGCAACTTAAAAAAATGGACAGCTTTTCCACTCATAACAGTGACCATCCACCATGGAAAATAGAAAATGTTCCCAGCAGAGGTGTCCTCTAGCTGTGTCAGTGAGCAGCAGTGCGTGGACCGTCGTAGCTGGACCTATAAACTAATTTCACAACAGCAAATTGGGCTTTTAAATACCAGCCCCATCCTGAACATCGCTGCTTTGCACTGCCTGCAAGTATAACACCTTTTGTAACAGATCATTCCCATACAAGAATGCCATCCAAGGGCATTTTAGTGGCTTCTCAATGCCACTTTCCCATGAGACCCCCACCACAAGGTCCCACCACCACAGAGGCCCCCTGAGCACAAGGGTAAAGAAGCAATTCCTGCTCCGACAAACATGAGTCATTATGCAACCTTTATGAAGGAATTAGAGCTTCCTGAAACCGGCTTTTCAAGGAGCCTGGGAAATCCCAGCACTGCTGCAGGGTGGGCTGCACCACTCCCAAGTGACAGCTGATGCTCCAGGCTGCAGATTGCACTGCTGTGACCCACCACGCTCTGAAGGACTCTCAGGAACCCAGAATCACCAACATCTATGTGCCAGGGCAGCACTCCTCTGATCAAACCCACAGAAGTGCTGTGTCACAGCAGTATTGATTAGGGACATCTCACAGTTTAATTGGAAAACAACCCCCCCACAGTGCTCACTGCACAACTCGGGCAGTCAGTGAAATCACTGGAACTCCAGATGTGCACCAGCCATGACTAATGTCAGTGCTTGACTCACACAGTTCACACAGCAATTCTACACCGAGGGATGCTTTACTCAGGCTGCTGCAACACCCAAGGGCCAGGGGCACACCAGTGTGCAGCACAGCATCCCACAAAGAGCAGAGACATTGATCCACACTGACCTATCACACCCATGAATCCCTCTGGTCTCACTGCATGAACTCCAATTCTATTATAACCCAATTTTGCAGGGAAGCTTCTGTTTACAATCTTTATCACAGGCTGTTGTTTAAGTAATCAAGCAAGAGAAGACTATTTCCCTACATGTTCAGTTAATCACCACATAATATAAAAAAATGAAAGGAATTTCTCTTTCTGCTTGCACAAGATATCCTATTATTTCATCACTATTCATTTAATAAGACTTATTTTTAGTTATGGAACCCAGGATTTTCAATTAACTATGAAAGAGTGCTTTCTCCAAGGAATACACATGTGAGGAGCTGGATGCCAGCAATAGAGGAACTGCTCAGCCTCTGAGATCCAGCTGCTTTCTAGTGAAGTACAAGCACACTAGACTTGCCCAGGCAGTGCTGGCACATCCCATCACAGCCCTTCCCTGCAGGAACCCAGGTCACAGCAGCCAACCTGACACAAACACACCAGAGGTGCTGACTGATGAGCTCCAACGCATGTCTGGGAGTGGTGCAGGATCCTACTGACAGCCACAGCTCCTTCAAAGAGCTGCCAGAGGCGCTCACCTCACTATTTGGCACAGTCATTGGAATTTTTAACAAACCCAGCCAGCTGAGGCTGACAGACTTCTCTTCATTACTGATGCAGCACTTAAGTTGAAAATCCATGCACTTTCCCATCACCAGCTTGCAGGAAAACATGTCTAAAACCAGTTCTAAAATCAGCTCGGCTGACCTTGGTGTGACTTACCACAATACAGTCAGCTCTTCAGGAACACAGGTGGTTGAACTGATGCTGCCAATGTTTAATGTTCAGAAATTTCTTCTTTTTTTTCCTAAATTAATATTATTATTTCCACATGCTGTGTTTACTGTTTTACGTATGCCTCTGCCTGCCAAGGAATTGTTAACTAATCACCATGATATTCATTTTGTTAGCACACAGCTGGGTACTTGGTCTTGCAACATCTGTTTCTCAGCATTTCTTTTTCTTATCTATCTGTAGTTAGCAACAGAAGTGTCTCAATGGAGGATGTCAGTATGTGGAAAAAGAAGCTGGTAACCAACAGCTATTAAAACATAAACATTCATATTAACAACAACTCACAGAATCACAGAATATCCTGAGCTGAAAGGCACCAACAAGAATCATGAAGTCCAACTCCTGGCCATGCACACAACCACCCCAATATAACAGCAATATGATGATCTCCTTTCAAGAAATACTTCTGCAATAAAGTGTTCAGAACACCTGCGTTCAAGAGATTGGCAGATTAAAAATGGGTAAATAACCCATTCATTAAAAGGATAAACTTGATTTTCGTAATCAGAATTTACTGAACATTAAAAGAAAACTTGCTCTTTCAATGGTCAATTGTATAACGAATTCCGCTCTAGATGGCATGTGTCAGTACTTCCTCATTTATGGAGAGGTCATTCCACATGGGGACCACCACAGCTGTATTTCCAATTATTTTTAACTTCAAAAAAAGGAGCAAACTTCTTCCACTACGCAATACAATAAACTAGAACTACTCGAAGCAGAGAAAAAGAACATGGGCAACAAATCCACAGTAACTTCATTTTCACTCTATGATTTTCAGCATAAGCCATGTACAAACACGCTTCAAAAACCTAAACCATCTGATTTTAGAAAATCTTGCAGGGCCATGACTGTAGTCAGGGTACAAATGGTACAATCACTCATGGCCAGCTTCAAAGATACCCACTAGCCCTTCTCCAAGTACAATAAATGACAAAATAAACATTTCAGCAGTGAACAAGAATCAAAGTCTAGAGAACAGGGCAGCAAACAACTGCTCCCCTGCAGATGTCAGCAACAACTGTCTGGCTGATATGCCATTCAATTCAGTGACTAACTTGCACCAGTTGCATTGCTTCAATTAAGACTGCCCAGGGAAATGCTGGAGTCACCATCCCTGGAGGTGTTTAAAAAACATGTTGATTTAGCACTTGAGGACATGGTTTTGTGGTGCTGGTTCACAGCTGGACTTGGTGACCTTAAAGGTCTTTTCCAACCTTAACAATTCCGCAATTCTGTAACAATGTTTGCGCAACCACTTTTGGCACAAGGTGATTGCTGTAAACAAAATAATAATGTTGTTTAGGTCGTGAGACAGAAAGAGTCCTCAGTTACAATAATCGAAGTTTCAACGCATTCAGACTGCAGTGCATTCCACTAAGGAAACTCACCAACCCGCATTTGTATGGAGCTGTCTCCAAAGGCTGGAGTCACTTATATTTGCTTAAAGAGCTCACTAAATTAAAGACTGACACAGGAATCCTTGAAAGAAAGCACTTCCAATAAAGAGACAGCTTTGAAAGCAAAGCCAAATCCAATTTCTGTTCACAATTCGCAATCAACCAGAAGGCAGCTATGGCTGTGCACCCCAACAGGAACACCCAAACTAACAGCACAGAGTTTGTTCCTGTATTTATTGCATCATTCCTTTCCTATCATCCTTGTCTGACTATATGAGTTCTGCAGTAATCTCTCTGAAATGCTCCACGATCACTAGAGCACAGAGCTTGTTACCCACATAGATGAACAGGTGAAGGTTCTTTTTAAAACACTTCCTTTTCTCCTCACTTCCAGGACACACACAAACCTGAAGGTAAGAGTTTTAAAAGGTTACATTTTTGTCTGAATACCAGTATATGTTATATATCAACTGACCAATGTAATAAAACATTCAGCTAGGTGATGAAAACCCACCCTGCACCTACAAGCGTAAGAATTACATTAGGCAAATCTGAGAGCAGGCACCTGTCCTAACCACGTTAATCATTTCATAAAACTGCGACTGGAATGTAGTCAAGATTCTTCCCAATTTTACTCTTCATATTGAGTCAGAATCAGTCAGCAATTACATAGCGAGCACTTGATTGTTACTAAATAAATCCATTTAAATTCCCAAATTCATTGTTCAGTCCCCATTGGCAGATCTACAGCAACAGCAAAGAAAAGGAAACAGACATCTTGCTGTTCAAATAAATCATGGGATGAAATAGAGATTAGCTTGTCTTTACCTGCCAGTTTAAATTCTTATTAAGAGACTTAATGAGGCTTTCCCAGAGGCACTGTCAGAGCAACCAGGTGAAGCCAAGGCTGTGCTGTGTGTGCAGCACATCCTCACCCGCCCAGCACAGGGAACCCAGAAGGTTTATGGTGCCAGGAGGGTCTGACTGGAGAGGGCCAACTGCATCATTTGTTACTCTAAAAAATAACAGTGCAAGTCCAGCATGCCGGTTAAGAATAGTCTTTGCACAGAAAAATTCCAAATATCCTCTGCTTCTCAACATAATTTGCCACAGCACCGAGGTCTAACTAAGTTTGCAGGCATCGCTCAAATTTTCTGCGTTTGAACCAAATGCACATTGTTACCTCAAAAAGCAGATTTTATTTTTATCTCTGCTTATTCGTTAAATAAGAAAAGCCTTGCACTTTGCATGTAGAATTTGAGAAAAGCCTTGCATTCGGCATTTAAAACTTAAGACTGCCAAGTAACAACGAATGCTGAATCTTTTCAGACCACTTCAGTCTGAAGTGAGCACCCAGTTCTGGTGTCCCAGTTTCAAATTCTTTAGATAACACCAAGTTCTGTCAAAGAACTGGGTGTTTTTTTGAAAACACTGTTTCTGTCTTTGCAATTTCCTTAATATCCAACATCTCTGCAGCCCCACACCAGGAAGAGCAGCAGACCTCTTAAGAACATAGTCCAAATAGAAAAAAAATCATATGTATTTGCCAAAAGGCAATAAATAAGGATTTCAAACAAATTTCCTGCCACCCAAAGGTAATTCAATAAAGCAGAAAGTGACTGAAGTCCTTCTTCTTTTTGCTGCATTTCATCCACTATAAGAAACAGCTCACAGAAAGAGCTTCCTCGTGCAAAAGCTTTTTTACTATTCCTACAGCGTGACACTTCACATTAAGAGATCGGGTTTTGATGTCTGAATGGAAGAATACCCTATTTTTAGTAGACTTTTCACTGAGAGAACAATTGGTAGTTCTGAATACTTTGCAACTTCCCTGTGGACACACTACCTGCACTTGTGTACAAATACAGACTGATGACAAGGTTAATGAATACCCCAAAGATCCCATCCTCCACTGCCCCCGACTGGCTGCCAATGTCTGATAAAAATAACTCCATTTTAAGCAGTGTCTAACACTGCAGTTTAAATAGGGGCACATCTACACAATAGTTTTCATGCTCCCTCATTTCAGGTTCCCTCCCTCTGCAAAGGCCAGAGAAAGTAAATAACCTCCTGCTTCGTACCAGACACACCTGCCTCGCCTGTATTTTGTTACAAAATTTGTAGTAAAATCTGACTGTTGCAAAATCTATTAAAGATATGCAAATCACAGCATGGTAACAGAGTTTTCCAGTATCCACAGAGTTCCAGTCCTCAGTATTTCAGATAAGGAATGCTGGAGTAACACAAATGCTTCCAATGCTTCTTTATGAGGCAAGTGCCAGTTCCAGTGTCAGACAGCTAACAGCTGGAAACAAAGAGCTGTGAAAATAACTTAAGTTTTAAAAAATGTGCTAAGAACATTGTTTCAACAATAAAAATACCTCTGATTTACAAACAGTTGCAGCTTCAGGTTCAAAGCACAACCTGAGTTTAAATAAACCCACGGCAGACCCTGAACTCACCAGAACCGACCAACATCCACCAACAGGGAGACACCAAAGGCCAACCTGAGCTGTGGCCACAGGGCATCTCACCTGCTCTCTGGGCTGCTCTGGGGTTCAAGGTTATTTCCAACTCAAGACACCCGGACCTGCACATCAGCTTACGGGTGATGTTATTTCTGCACTCCTGTTGGCACTACGCAGGGGCCCTGGGGCACAAAACAAGTTGTCACCATGCTCTCCAACACGTTCTGCGAGCATCCTTGGCTGGGGAGGACTCACACATTCTGAAACACTTTGCAGAACAGAAAAATATACCACACAATACAATGTAAACAACATTCACTTCACTGCATTTATTTGCTATTCTGATGAACATTACGAGTCCCGCCCTAATGAATTCCTTTAGGTACTAGCAGCTTCTCCTAACAAGCATTAATTAAACTTTTCCAGCATGTCTACCTTCACCACGGAAAAGTAATTACTCACTGCTGGCCTACAGAGAGGGAAATAAAATCCACAGGATTAATTTTTTTTAGAGTGAGTAACTAGGGCAGAGAGGAAAGCCTGCAACTTAACAGTCGAGTTGTGTAGTCCATAATTCCACAACATGACCAATACTCCAGGCCCTGGATCGAGTAAAACTGTTTTCCTGCTGCCTGTAAATAAACCACTAAATAGGGTTTAATAATAGCACCCAGGTGTGTCAAGGACATAACTACTTGCCTTTTTCAAAATGTATAAGAGGACATAGCACAAGCTATTACCTCAGCTGTTCCGCATGGTTTAACTCCCAGCTGCACACACCCATCCACAGTTCATACCATATCTAGCAGGGAATACATTTTAAAAATATATTAGTTGTATATATGGCATATTATTGCCATGTAAAACAAAAAGTACGTGCATAAGTGGCATCTGAATATGTCAGATATTAAGTCATAGAACCATAGAATCATCATAGCATAGTTTGGGTTAGAACAATTTAAAAAAAAAAAAAGTTGCTTTTATTTTTTTTTAAACAGGGACCAACACTCGCTATGAAGGAAAACCACAGCAATTTTGTTGTCAAACTTATGTCATGAGTATTTTTTAATATGCCAAATACAATTCGTTGAAGTTCATGTTCCAAACATCATCTTCCAAGGAAGCACTGTCAACTAGAAGGAAAACTAGAAGGCAATACATCTCTCAATACATTCCTTAGCACTGGAACACCGCATTTGATTACTTACTGGTACTTTCCCTCAATGGCACTCACAGTACCAAGCAATTTTCACAAACAAGTCCTCCCTGCACCAAAGCATTTCCAATCTAATCTCACTGAAAAGAAGATTAGTGAAATTACTGAGAGATAATAGTTGCAACAACAGAGGTAAAAATACTTCCCTGGTACTTTTGGTCAGCTGATTTTTGAGGAATTCTTTAGAGCAATAAAGGATGAAACAAGCCATTAAACATAATTCCCGGGGCTCTGACTCTCTTTTACATAACAGGATTCTGAAATTCCTCCACTGCCCCCCCCAAGTACATGCATTAGGAGGAAATAATTTCTACAAACCTAAAACTTTAAGGCTTAGTTATTTCCTGATAGTTCTGTGGTTTTAGAGGAAATAAACTGGATGTTAATCCTCTTGCATTTAATGAATAGTACCAGCAGACTCTGCTGCTTTTTGCTGCAACAAGGTCATGGCAAACCTGGTGTATAACCAAAGCAAAGCTGCATCTCCAGGCAATGAAATCTCAAAGAGGGGGATGGCTTAAGTGGTTTGGGTGTTATTGTTGCCTATTTCGGGAAAAAAATGTGTCAAAATAATTTTTAAATCCATTGAATTAAAATTGTAGAAACATTTCACAGATTTTTCATAGAAATCACTTAGAGGAGGCAAGTACTTAATCAGCATATCAACTTACACCAAGTTCAAATTATTTATCAATAGGTTTATGCTTCGGTTTTTAATAATGTCAGCAAAAGAAGTAAGTTACATACATGCACCTCTATACTCAGCTGCAGGACAAAGCTGGTAGGCAAAACCAGCTGCACAAACACCAGAAACCTGCCAGACACAGCACATGGCCCTCACTTCTGCTTCAGTTACACTTTTTGCTGTGATCTTCCAAAAACTCCTGCAGGGAAAAGGAAATCTTACATGAAAACAGGCACTTCTGCTTTGTGTTGCTAATTGGTTTTTAAGAGAGTGGTTTAAGAGAGTGATTTTCCTGCCCAGACTCACGAAGTTTTATGCTGAACATCCCTCCCCTCTGATACATGTTGCGCATCCAGAACCCACAGCGCACACCCAAAACACCATGCATGCTTTTTCCTAAAGTTTGACTAAACTACAGCAACTACTGAAGAGACACAATACTTTTACAGGGATTACTAAACTAGACAGCAAACCACCCAGTTATCTAAAGATCACATCATAGAATCCCAAAAATGTTTGGGTCAGAAAGGACCTTAAAGCCCATCCAGCTCCACCCCCTGCCATGGGCAGGGACACCTTCCACTGGACCATGCTCAAATATGTACTTCATTTTCTTGTCTTTAAGTTAACTTTGTGAAAAACATCACACAAAGAAAAGCACAAAATTGCCTATCCGCTGCTTTGTCTATTTCTCTGTAACTTTTACTAACAGTCTTAACCACCACAGGAATTTCATTCTCAATGGCTTATAAGACTATGTTCTTTATTTGTAAAACCAAATCAGGTAATTTTTTCTTAGAATACCAAGAATTAAAACTCATTTAATTATTTGGATTCACCCAGCTGCCTGATTTCATGAGCTAAGACAGACATATTTACAAATAATCTAAGACCTAACTCAAATACCTTAAACCCCATATTTTAAATTGTTTTCTGGGAATATTTTTGGTCATTTGCCAGAAGCCACAGTGCTGTCAGACACCCTGCAGCAGTGGGTCCCAGCTTGAGGCCACTGAAGACTGAGATGCTCCAAGTGACTTCCACGGTGCTAATGAAACATTTAGGAGGAGCAGACAGATTTCAAGCAGGCTTAAGTTTGCCACACAAAACTTGGTGACACTGGAAAATTCAGACAAACAAGTTGAAAGTTACTGCTCCAGAGGAAAAAACACTTTCTATCCTAACAGTACTTCTACCAACAACTTAATTTAATAAACTACATCACTGTATCCAACAGTAATTAGACAGCCACCTCAGAGAGAATTTTTTCTCTCATCTGTTCTTTCATCAACATGAAAGAGATATTTTTTAATACGTTTCTTCTACCTAAACACAACACTGGTGTTTATGCCACTGTGCCCTGCTCCTGCCTTGGCTGGAGGACTGCTGAAGGGGCAGTGATGGTTCCAGCTTCTCCCACCAGTGCCAGAGACAGTCCTGGATAGTCCCAGCCTTACCAAACTTACCCCAGTTTTGTACTACTACAACTGTGGCTGTAGTCAGATTTTGTTAGGCTCTCACATCAGGGCAAACTAGTCTGAATTCTATCTTCACTAGCTCCGAATGCACTGGATGTAAGAAGAGAAATACTAACAGACAATCCACACGATCACATTAGCCTTGTTAATTGCCTCTACCACCTTTACAAAAGAATACTTCATTACCATTTTGATGGAAAATGCATTTCCAGACCCCAAAACCCAGAATACTGCTGATATTTATATAGCAACCCCAATCCATATTCATCAGTCACCAGCTGCCAGGCTGATTGTATTTATTACCAAAGGTAATAATGAAACAGCATTGAAGTAGAACACAGTAAGAACCACCATTCAAGCGCACCATGATCTGACAGAACTACAATCCAAGCTTTGCTTTTCTTTTTTACAAGTAACTGAAGAGACATGACAATTCAGAACTTAAATGATTTCACTTTTTAACTGTATCTCAACAAAATAATTTACAATGGATCAAGTTATAAGAACTACACTATTCAGCGAGTGAAGAGCAATACAGGATGGACAGTAAACACACTAGGGATTTTCAATTTGAAGAAGTTGCATTCAACTGAGAACAATCACCAATTCATAAAAAATTACAGGCTTGAGAATCACACGTATTGAAAAGTAGCTTCAAGCAAGCTTTTTTAAACGTAGCCCTGAGAACACACTTTAAAAGCTTCCTGTCAGAGTTACAACTAACAACCTGGCTGTGCTTTGCAAACAGAATCACATTTCCACACGAAACCATTACTTTAACAGGTTGCATAAGCACAGTGATATAAGCCTGAACAAAAGTTTGCTGTGATTGTGTTTCATATTGAAAGCTGCACCTGCACTAATGGCAGAACATGGCTGGGTACAACTATTTGCATCTACACCTTAAACAACTGGGGACAGCTTTACACAGGTTTTACAACCCCCTTGTCACCATTAGCGCCTTTAGTGTCTCCTTGACAAACACCCTTCCTAAGATACTACCCTTTCCACCTAAAGTACTTGCTCCTGTTTTTAAAGCTGATCAGATTGGAAGCCATGTTATCCAACTTTTGCTGAAACAGCACCTGGGAGAAAATCCCATTTCCATCATGACCCACAGAGGGCCCAAAAAAAGATTAATTTAACACAAATTCAAACACCAATTAACAACAGAGATGACAAATTACTAGTAATTCTGATTTTTGTGATGATGCAGCAGGTCAACACAGGTCTGCAATCTTCCTATCGCATTTTTCCTCTCACTTTCTGTTCAGCAGAACTACATAAGGAATTTACTCAAAAATACAAAGAGCTTCTATTTTCCTGAATTCAAATCTAGTGTTCTCAAGAATACGGTTGCTTTGAAGAAGAAAATTGTTCCCATTCAGGAAACAAGAAGCAATTTGACTAACAGTCCATGAACACAAGATATTTCTTAAAAGGAAGCATTGGGAATTAAAAACAAGAACCAGAAGAATGAATTTAAAGATCTTCAAACAGAGCAATAATGAAAACTAGAGTAATTTTTTCACCTGTTAATTTGAATGTACAATCCTTGTCACATTTAAGATTCTATTTTTTTAAATTTTGCAGCTGAAAAATAACTTGAAGCAGATGCTTCAGTAATAAAAGAGCACAGTGCATAGCAAGTTATATGAGCATCACCAGCTTACTTTAGGAAGTTTTCAAAAAGATGGTTTAGTTTCAAAGTGTCTTTGTTTTATCAAAGCAAAATGAAACTTCCTTTAAAAAATTAAGGATATTGTATCTTCTGAGATAAAACACAGCCATTTTCTACAACTGACTAGCATTTCATTAAATCCAGACAAGAACTGAAGAGTCATACCTAGACAAAAGTCATTGAGATTAAATCTGCTGTTGAAATCATGACCTCTAATAAAGGTTCGTCTTTAGCTCATTCTTGACTTCATTCACAGATAAAAAAACCCCTCCTGCCATTGCAGAGTAGCAGCAAAACTACTCTTCAGGGGTTTTAAGCAAGATCTCTGCTGGCATAGACACCTAAGGTTGATGGAGGCTCAGTAAAAACCCAACATAAACATATATGGAAGAATTTCAATTGAAACTGTCTACCTGCACAAGGAAAGTTCTTTCCAGGAATATCCGGAATACAAGTACTTCATTGTACAGTCCCGGTGAAAATCTGATTCCCCTAAAACAGGGGACCCAAAGAGGTGGGTTTAGAGAACACAGACAGCACCACCTGCCCCACCACCAGCTCCAGACAAATGCACTATTCTACAGGGTCACTCCTGAGAGACATCAAGGATCGAACAGAGAAGAAAACTGCTCTCCTGAAGGAAACAAAAAAGTACAAATTAGTCACAAAAACCATATGAGGCCTCCTTATCATCTGAAATGACCACACCAAGCAAGAGCAGAATAATTAGAGGGCATCGCTGGTGCAATCATTATCACAGCACTCATCACAGTAAAATTTAAACAAGGAAGTATGTGAAAGGGAAAGGCAATAAGGTCTTGGTCAAGAGTACATTTATATAAAGAGGAATATATTAGAAGCAAGATTATAAATTACATGAACATCCTAATAGCCAGTGGTAATAGAGCTTAATAGTCCTCTGCATCCATACATTTAAGGTGCAAGCTAGATTTTTGTGCAAGGCAGCTCCCAAACTGATACAGGACAATTTTAGAGAGACAACAGCCTCCAGCAGAAAGCATTTCCCCTTCAGTTTTCTTTTTCAAGACAGCATCATTTGATGAAACTGGGATACCTCCATTCACTACAGCGGACCTGTATGCTCTGGGCTTTTCATAGCATGACCAAATGACTCAAGCTTTCCTCTGCAGCCCAGAATGGGTCAGTTTCCCACTAACTCTCAAGCAGGGAGGGCAGTTTTCCACAGCAGCACTCAGTAGCCTCTACCCAACATCCACCAAGGGCTGTGGGACCTGAGCTGGATGCACAGCGCCTCAGGTTTCCTCAGTAATACATTCCTCTCTTCCATCATAGAGCTAGACCACTGCCAGCTTCCACAGAAACACAGAATTAGGGTAATGCCTTTCCTCTGAGAGACAAAATTATCTTAGTGTATGTACTGCGATCTATTTCAACATGGCACCTTTAGAATTCATCCGATTTTATGAAAACTACCAGGGAGTGTGGCTCGCCCTCCTCTCTGCCTTAATTGCTACACATGCAAATATTTACCCCCACATGGACACTTTGTGCCTACCTCAAGCACAAGAGGAAATGTAAATGAACCTCAGATACTTGGTTTCAAATATCGTGTCTCAAGTGCTGAATCCTGCTCTGAGTCACTGGATTTGTCACCATTTTCATTCATTCTGCTTCAGAGAAAGGACCACCCACCATGCACGAACCAAGTCATAACATTCCCATTAACTCCTGCTGGTAACAGAAGCATTAGGGATCCAGGCATTAGGGATTCATCATAGTCATGTAAAAAAATTGATCCAGCAATAAGTTGTCTTCTTATAAGCTTCTATTAGATTTTGATCAGGAAAACTCTTTGGGAAGGTAAGGCCACTGACTTAAAAAAAATCAGTTTGGTATGAGTACATCCACCTGTCAATCCTCTCATCCTCTGTACTAATGTTCTGTAATTCAAATAAAGCAATAGATCTGAGGCACTTAGAGGTGTCACATCACAAAACTGCAGACAATGGTTGAGGGCACACAGAGCAGCAACACACATATGCTTTGGACTGGAGTGTACTGAACCTATTGAAAACTGCATGAAGGACTGGAAAAAGATCACATCAGTTCTGTCAGTATAAGCTGGGATGTACTCCACGTGTTCCACTGGAAAAAAAAATATCAAAGCACAAACTGACACTCACCAGAGGCCAGGCAATCCTGACTGGAGATACAGAATAAATGCACCAGCTGGAGGAAGAGCTCCAGCCACAACTGAACGGAGACTCTGAAACAAAACAAAACTATAGGAAATCACGGTTTAACAGCTTCAGGAGCACTGAAAAAAAAGTTGGTCGGAAGAAGACTTTTCACCCTTTTACATCTTGCTGCATTTTTTGATTAAAGATCAGTTTTGACACAATGGAGCCAACATGCATTCGCTCCAAAACCAAGGGACCAAACTATGTGCTCTGGAAACATTTCTCAAGTGGAAGAGCTGTAAGACTCCGCCCATTTCCTCCCACATCCTCCTTGTAGTGGCCATGAAAGGATAGTAATTGACATAGAGTAGCTGTATTCATCAAAGCTCCTTAATCTGGAAGAACACATTCCTTCCTACACAGTATCTGGCAACTCAGCCTGCAGAAAGAGGAACTTGTAGATATCAGTAGTTTTTCTTACTTTAAATCTCCAGTCTAGTTCTGGTGTATTTTGGTTACCACGCTGCTGTGAAGAAAGAAGGAACTCAGGGTTGTGCTGGTGAGTATTTTAACAATCCCATTTGCACATACAAACATCTTTCTGCCTAATTCTGAATCATCATCCTAAAACGGTTTTAGGTTTTAAGGGACCTTAAAGACCATCCAGCTTCAATCCTCCCACCAAGGGCAGCGATACCACCCCTAGATCAGGTTGCTCAGGGCCCTTGAATATGCATGCAACCATAGATTTCATGCAATCACAGAATCACAGACTGGTTTGGGTTGGAAGGGACCTCAAAGACCATCAAAGTTCTATGCCTAAACCACATTTCTCCAATCTCTGTCCAACCTGGCTTTGAACACTTCCAGGGATGGGACAGCCATGGCGTCTCTGGACAACTTGTTTCAATGCCTCACCAGCTTCACAATAAAGAATTTTTTCCTGATATCTAATCTAAACCTACTCTCTTCCAGTTTGAATCCATTCCCTTTTGTCTTATCACAACTTGTGCTTCCAAAAATATCCATCTTTCTTGTAGGTTCCTTTCAGGTACTGGAAGGAAAGTAGGTACCTACAGAGGATGAACTTAGCACTCAGATACCACGGATATGACTAGAACATTATATTTCACTAATGGAAATAGAAGACCCTGCAGCAGCACTGGCCAGTTACAAGGCTAATGCCTTAATCCAAGTAACACCAGACAAGGAATGTCCTGGAGCACACAGCAGCCGTTGTTTGAATGCATGCAAGCAGGCAATCAGATGAAAACCAGCACTACCCAAGCATGGCTAAAATACAAATGGACTCATTAGGATAAGCTGGCCCCTGGCAGCTTGCATGCACATCCATACAGATATCCCACTGCACAAGCTGCCCTAGCTCTCTGTATGGCTGCTTTGCTCATCTAACCAAGATGAAGATGATGAACTACACATAAACTGAGGTATGCTTATCATCTCAAAGTTCATCTAGAATTTAAGTTTTATTTATACAGCTTAGATCCCAGCATCAGTTCCAAGTGCTACTGGCAGAGTACTCAACACTGGCCTTCCACAGACTATGCTGAGTCAATCCCTATCCATAATGGACCTGTGGATTTTCTGGCTAGTCTGCACACACCTGAGACCATCCTCACATGGGACATGATACTCAGCCCTGGCACACTGGTCTTGTTCTCCCTCCTCAGCTAATCAGGTGGGACATTAGGAAGAACTTCTTCACAGAACAGGTGATTGGGAATTGGAACAAGCTGCCCAAGGAGGTGGTGCAGGAGGTCTTTAAGAAAAGACACTGTCCTTGGAGGTGTTTAAGAAAAGACTGGAAGTGGCACTTAGTGCCATGGCACTGGCTGACAAGATGTTGTTAGGTCATGTTGTTGTGAAGTCCTGAGTGGGACCTCAAGGGGACGAGGACGTGGGAGAGACAGGGAAGTCTTGACTCCATGTTTCAGAAGGCTGGTTTATTACATTACGATATATATTATATTAAAATACTATATACTAAAACTATACGAAAAAGGATAGAGAGAGAAAAGATCTATCAGAAGGCTAGCAAGAATAGAAAAGGAAGAATAACAAAGTCCTGTGACTGCTCAGACAGTCCACACAGCTGGATCATGATTGGTTATCAAGTAGAAACAATCCACATGGACCAATGTGGTTGCACCTGTTCAGACACAGTTGCATTCCACAGCAGCAGATAATTATTGTTGACATTTTTCTCTTGAGGCTCCTCGGCCTCTCAGGGGAAAAATCCTGGCAATAGGATTTTTCATAAAATATCATGGCTACAAGGTCATAGGTTGGACTTGATGTCTCAAAGGTTTTCTCCAACCTAGCTGATTTTGTAATTCTGTAATAAAGACATAACAAGAATGGGAAGGACAACAACAAAATGGTCCATCATTTGTGATGTGCAGTTAACAGATGGTGTTCAAATTAACATTCATATCCTTCAAGTGTCTTATCAAACAAGCCTAAACAGCATTTTGAAATTTCCATTTTAAATTTTCTATGAGCTTGCAAGATGTATCACAGATTTTACTGCTGTCAACTAAAGCTGTTACTGCCTTTAATGAGGGAGTGACTATATTATGACTTGAACTAAAGCAGTCCAGATCCTGCTGTCCATGGTCACCAGGTCACCTGCACAGACTTCACCCGGAAGATGGAGCACCAAACTCACCCTTTAAAATGTACAGGCAGACAGTGAGCATCAACACCTTAAAAACACCCTACAATTCAGATTCAAGGAGACAAATCCCTCGCTGTCAACCCCTGACATTGGATCCCCTCAGACTTCTGTCCCAATAGCACCCAAGCCTGAAGAGCCATAGGGCACGCAAAGGTCTGCTGGCAGAGCACTCCATGCCTTTCAAATGATTGTTTCAGTTTTGACTAAGGAAAATCATGAAACACAGGACCTTGAAATGCAGTAACACAATTACACGCCTTTGAGAATTCAGACGTATTATGTGCCTACCAGGAACCACCAGCTCCTGGCCCTCACTCCCTTCATCTCAACCACCCATATGGTCCCACGCACCTTCCCAGATGCCTTCAAAACTTGGCTGGTTTGGATGGCTCTGGATCAAAAGGGAAGCCAAATTCAAAGTCATAGGTCTTCACAGAGAATGCCTTGCCAACAACTTTCCTAATTACATATACCCTGACTGGAAAACTGCCACTGAGAAGCTGTGGGAGCCTTGCAAAAAACAACCAAAAACCAGTATGTTTTAAAATACTGTATTCAAGGACACTAAATCTAACAGAGAAAATTACTACAAAAATCATCTGATGTGGTACATATGTTCCAGTATGAGAAAATTTGCTGGATCGGAAGATTCAGTTTGATCTGTTCCAAAAGTTACATAAAATCAGCACAAAAATGCTACTTCTCTTTGTACAACTCACCGGCATTGGGTTTACAAGCTCTGGATGACTATGCTAAACAGCACAGGTCCTCACAAGACTCCAGCAGCAGTTTCCCTCTGTTTAAAAAACCATTCCTCTGCTTTAACCAGTTACTAAGCCACAGGAGAATTCTGCTCTTGTATTTTGGCAGCTACACTGCCACACCATGCTCACTCAGCAAGATCCTCATCCAAGTCAGTGATACCTTACTGAAAGCCTACTTGAAAATCCACCTCACCAAAATACTCAGATTTGATTAAACCAGCCAGTGAAAGCAGCCCACTCTCCTCATTAAGTGGTATTGGTTCACATGCCCAATAGTCTCCTTCTCTTCTAAAACCCAAATTTTAATCAACTTGCTGGAATCACCAACCAGCCTCTGTTGATCTTCTGGACCCTTTTCTCATCAGTACTCTATATTCCCCACTCCCATTCCTTCCACACCACCCAGAATTTAAGAAACAGGTGACACACCACTGTTAATACTTGGTACCTGGAAGTCCTCATGAACATCATCTGGCTCTTGCCGTTTCCTATTGCTAATTGCAGCAATTACTTCTAAACCTTTTCTGCCAGTTTTGACAGTTTGACATTGCTGTTATAGAAATTCCCAGCACAAGAATATTCCTATTTCACTCCACAGGAAATACAAGAAATCCCTTTGAACTAGAGTTTCATCTTCCACAAGCTTTCTCTTTTAAAAAGAGATTATTTTCTATCTTAAACAATTTGTCCCTCTTTTTAAAATCCTCTTAGTTCACATCTAACTTGCAGCTGTTTGTTCTTTTCCATTTTCTCCCTTCAGAAAGGATTTCCAATTTTGTAAATTAAGACCGTTTTCATAACCTACCAGGCTTCTGTAGGTGCTTTTAAGATGTGCATCTGTTTCATTTTTTTTTTATTGCTGTTTTAATTTAGCAAGTTATATGAATCAGGACCAACAGCACAGTCTCTATACGGAAGATGACTTTCCATTAGTGGCCAAACAGGGAAAACCCAACTTAAAATACATATTACATGAAGTCAAATAGCACCCAGCAGTTACAATGTTCAGCAAAGAAGCTCTATGAGAAATATTATATACCCCAATCATAGAAATACTGACATCCACTGGGATTCAGAGAAAAATATTTTTTCCCAAGACACCTTCTTATAAGGCAGCAGGCTCACATCTGGGTTGCCTGACCAAGAAAGCATTAGGTACCTCTGGAGCTCATGAATTAACTCATGCAGCCGCAGGTGCCACCATTCAGCATTAATTTGGCATTTAACAGGCACGTTGATAAATATGATTTTACCACAAGCATTAGTTACTTGAGTCATACTCAAAAAATAATACAAATCTGTGGAAGAAAGAACAGCCGGAGTTTGTTCTCAGGGTTTTTATCTGCCAAATGGGAAACCAACAGGATGAAGCGATGGCACTCCGGTGCTCCATCCCGGCCATTCCCCACCCACCCTCGACCTCTGCAAGCAGCGGATTATATAAACACCAAGGAAAGCACCTCCGAGAGGAGGACGCAGGCACCGGACCCTCCGAGGGCCACTGAGTCACCCGGAGGCCCGCGAGGGTCACACCCGCACAAACACCGCATCGCAGCGGCGCGAAGCCAGGCATTCCGGGCGGGGAGAGGACCCTCGGAGAGGCCACCGGGACGGGACGGGGGAGCGAGCACCGTCCCGGGGCCGCCTCCCCCCGTACGTCACCCCCCTCGGCAGTGGCGCCTTCCCGAACCCGCGGAAACTTTCCCAGCGGGGCACCCGCGCCCCGGATTCCGCNCCACGCACTCCTGCACCTTGCTCAGCCAGTGCCGCTTCTTCCGCAGCGTCTTGGACATGCCGCAACACGGGGCGACGCTACCCACCCCGCGCTGCCGCCGCGGCTGCCGCCCGACTGCCGCCCTGCCGCACCGCCCCAGCCCCGCCTCGCCGGCCTCACCCCTCCAGGCTCCACCCTTCCCGTCTCCGCCGCGCCCTGCCGGCCTCACTGGCCGCGCCCCTCATGGCCCTACACGGCCTGGACACGCCGGTGGCGCGGGGCTGCTCGTCACCGGCCGTGCGGGTGCCGGGCCGGGCCGGGGCATGTAGGGGGCTTAGACCCGGCCTACCGGGACCCCCTAGGAGCTGCGGCACGTTCCGGATGTGGCCCCCTGCCCCGGAAAGAGCCCCTCAGGCAATGCCCGCCTAGGCCGGGATGTCCTCTCAGCCAGGAGTTCCCCAACCAGCGCCCGTTGCCGCAGGGTCTCCTCTCAGCGAGGGCTTGCGTTGTGTAGGATCCCTCCTCAGCCAGGAGCTCCTCAGTCAGTGCCCATCCCAGGCAGGGTCTCCTGTCAGCCAGCATCTCTGTCAGGATCTCTCCTCAGCCAGGAGCCCCCCTCAGCCAGGGCCTTACTCAGCTAAGAGCCGCAAGTCAGCTCCCACCTAAGGAAGAGTTTACCTTCAGCCAGGGTCACCCCTTAGCCAGGAGACCCCCTTAGCAGCTGGGTTTGAGATAGGTGTGAGAGCTGAGGTGGAGTGTCCATGATCCACTCTCATGTTTGCACCTAGTGCCTGTACAACCCGACAGGCAGAGACACCACTCCTGTGTATTCCCAGCATTCCCTTGGCTACTGCCACTAGAACCAGTTGGTTCAAAGTAGCTGTAGCACCTCAGGCCAAAGCAGAGCTCAGAACAGTGGGTGCAATTTAAATATAAACAGATGCAGATACTTTTTCAACTGGAAAACACAAATCCAGTGGGTTTTCTCTTCACATGAGCCTGTTTATTTAGCTGTGATTCACAGATCTCAGCATAGAAATTAACTCATGCCAGGTGCAGATTACACGCCAGGTATGCGACATGTACATCCCAGCATTTGGGAGCACAGCACAGCTGCTGAACAAAGGAAACACTAAAAAGTATGAACTACAGGAAAGTTCATTCAAAATCAGTGTCACTGCTATAAGAGCCAGAAATTTAATTCTTTGAAAGCTTTCTGGTTCAAATTGCAAATTTCACTGCCCAGTCGTCACATTTTTTTTTCTGTTAATCAGAGGCTGAATTTCCACTGCAAATCTCTTGTGATGTCTACAATGTCTTAGGAGTGTCTTGAAGGCTCCAGCTGTGCCCAGTGGGCTGAAGTCCTTAAGGAGCAGCAGGGCTGCAAAAAACCTGAGTCCTGAGAAAGTGTAACCTTGCCACTGTTTGCAAATAAAGAGGTATGACTGAAGTACTGCTTTCCTTTCTGTAGGAGGAAGTGGAGAAGCTGGTGCCTGCAGAGCCTAAAGAATATTTGCTGAGTTGTAAAACAATGGATTTTTGTTCCCATTGCTATGTCCCTGTGTTCACCTCAGTCAGGACAACACAGTGTGTTAGAAGTATCAGATTTCAACACTGAATTTTGCAACGATAAATAGCAGCAAGTGGAACCACTAAGAAACCTGCTCATAACAAAAACCAGTAACTTCTACAACCAGACATTTTCCAGTTCTTAGAGACTTGTCTACCATTAAGGCCTGTTAGACTATGACTTTTACAAAAAAAAGCAAGAATGTTTCCAAAGAAGTCAGAAGAACACCAATCTTATAATAAAACTATGCTTGCTGGGGTAAAACAATGTAATCCATACTTGTTTGGGGACATTAACCAAATGCTACAAGCACAGGTTCAGCTCATAGTGTTCGCTGCTATTTGAGGCGCATTGGGCCGCCTGCCAACAGGCACGGAAAAAAACACCAGAGATAAATTTTCTTTCACGCTTGCAGAATGGAAGCAAGAAGGCTGAAAGCTTTGTGGTGCTTGTGAACTGGACATTAAAAGGGACACTGTCACATTGTTTAAAGCCAGTCTTCAATTTTTCACATGGGAATTGTGACATCAGGCATGAGCTGTAATTTGTGAGCTGCTGACGGTAGCTTTTGCCAGGTGTTCCAGAGAATACACAGGGTCCTGTGTAGACAGTGTGGACATCTCAAGGAAGAGATGAGTCTCCTATTGGCTCCAGGGTTGGAAGTTTGTTCCTTCCCCTAAGCAGAAGGTTTGTCCAACCCTCACCTTAGGAAATTGCAGCTCAGTCTTTTCACTGGCCAAGACTTCAAACCTTGGATTGAAATGTACACTGTATGTACACACCTGAAATGGGGGGCAGCTCCAAAAATGCTGAGATGTGCCAGTTAATAACACTGGTAAAAAAAACCAATGAAACTGCTGTTCTGCAATGAAAGTGCTGTTGTCTTTAACAGTATGCTGCCATATAAACTTAAAAGCCAAAACAAGCTGCCTAATGGTTGCAAATTTTATGATGCCATTAAGTTGGGCAGGTTCATTGTACATTACATGAATGATAATCCTCTTCTGGATCTGCAGGTCTACCTGCCAGTATCATTGTATTCTGGGAGAGAAAACAGTGTTGCCAAATGTATTTTCTCTGCACCATTTGCTGATTCCTCGTCTCCTCTTCGGCACCCGGCATGTGGATGCTCTGGTGCCACAGACTAATCCAGATGTGTGGCACTGCTCTCAGATAATGACCACAGCCTGTGGGGCTTCTTGAAGCCCCGGCATCCCCACTGGCACCTCTGCTGGGCTGGACACTGCTGGAGGATGGAGCACCCCCTGTAGGTCACAGGGTGGTTTTGGGATAGCCCACCCCACAAAGCACATCTCACCCTTGTCGTAGGACCTGCTCTACTGTTCTCCATGAACAAACTTTGAAACGTGTACAGACTGTCTGGGAGCTAGCTGGCAGTTTTAGTGCATTTGTCCTGCTTTCATTCCTTGTTCCGTATTACTCGTCACAGATCCCAGACACATGAAGTGTCTGCACAGCCTTGGACACAATCAGAAGGGAATGTACCCTCACCAGTAGTGACCTGCTGGGGGCTGAGAATTCATTAATTTTGGAGCTCTCAGTGAGATAAAAGGGGCCATCAAAGAAACATCAGAGCTCCAGCATCCCTGGTTCATCACCCATCACACTGTGGCAGCTGCCAATCCACTCTGCTGTTGGCATCAGCAAACATAGAATGCCACAAGAAGAGGATGCTAAGCTCTGCCACATCAGAATGAAGGACATAAACTGCTTCAAGGCAGCACAGCTTTTGGTAGGAAAGGAAGCAAAGTTTGTTTATCACACTGCCAATGTTCAAAGGCGATCAAAACAGCAAAAACATGTCAAACCGCTGTTTAATTAGAGCATGAAGACACACTTTCTCAGAGTGGTTAGAAAAGGAATTATGGTGTTGTGTTTGGACTCCTCTGAAGTCCTTTTCCTCATGCCCAGTGCCTGCCATGTAAATCTTGGTGTGACGTGTAGGTCAGCAGTCCTGTGCTTACAGGGAAGAGACCCCCACAGAGGCAAAACACTCACACAACATGTACAAACACAAAATAAGAACATCTTCATCCTCAGCAAGGATGACATGAAAGCCAGTTGCACTGATACAGAGCTGGCATTTGTTTATGCAGAGGGTGTTATTTCCTATTTTCCTGGTGACTAGGCACACAAGAGGTCTGTCTTCTCACAACACCACAGCCTGACCACAATGTTGTTACAGCTTTTGGGAGAACCAACAAGTGATGGTTAACTCCACTGCATTAACTGGAAACAAAATCAGTTGCCAGGAAGCAGCAATGGGCACAGTGTTCTTCCCTAACAGAGCCCTCATCTCAAACACAGGGTAACAAATTATTCAGGAAGCTCCATACCTCTAAGGAAGCACAAACAAATCACAGTTGAATAAGAGTGGTTCAAAGCCAGGCACTTGCTGTTCTGTTGACAGACATATCCAGGACTGTCTATTTGAAAATTGTGTGACCCTAAGAGGCATTTATCTGAAGGCAAACTTTAAAACATGTCATAAATTAACTTGTACAGGAGCAGAAGCTGCCATGGAACCAAACCTTACCAGGGAATTTTGTAAAGCTTAGAGAATAAACCCAAGCCTCAAGAGAAGTCTGTGTCACCCTGGGCAGACTAATCCCTGGTGTCTGCGCTCCTCACCTGAGAAACGAGAATGTATCAACCCAGCAGGTTGTAGATGGGGATCAGTGCATGCTTCACCGATGCAAAGCTGCACCATAAATCTGCCTGTATTTCATAAACACATCAGCACAGCAGACGAATGAGAGGCAGTACCAGCAGGAATAACATCCACACAGTGGTATATCCTTCTTTGCTCCTCTTTCACAAATAAATAGCCACTCTTGAGCACTACTACAATGCTGAGAACTACTCATCATTGCATACAATAGAATCAGAGAATCATAGAATATGATCATCAAGTCCAACTCCTGACCCTGCACAGGACAACCCCAAAATCCTACCATGAGCCTGAGAGTGTTGTCCAAACACTCCGTGAGCTCTGGCAGCCTTGGGGCCATGACAACTGCCCTGCCCTGAGGAGCCTTTTCAGTGCCCAACCACCCTCTGGGGAAAAGAACCATTTCCCAATATCCAGCTTAAACCTCCTCTGACACAGTTCCATGTTGTGCCTTCGGTACTACTATCATTGGTCACCAGAGAGCAGAGATCAGTGTTGAATGTCTCCTCAGTACTCCTGTGAACAGCAAGAGTGCTGGGCTGGGAATTTTAGATGTTTCAACCAAGATTTTACAGTAAATCAGATAGTAAATACAGATCCTCTGTATGCCGCAATTTTCCAGCTGCATATTCAACATCATTTTGCACCTGAAACATCACAAATCCTTTTAAACTAACACTCATGGAATGAAAGACACCTCAGTTGAAGGAAGCTCTGTAACCCTGCAACAGAGAATATGGGAAAAAACTGACAGAAAATGGTTTGTTTGTTTGCTTGACACAAACAACTGCCAACAGGTTAAAATCTTGGGCAAGGGATGAGTCTGTCCCTGACCTGTGTTGTACTGTTTTGTACAATGACAGCAGTGTTCAGTTACCCTCAAGCTGGCCAAAAAAAAAAAGGGGGGGGGGGGAGGACAACAAATAAGGCACTTCTGAAACAAGGGGAATAATTTCCAAGAGCAGGTGTAATGCAAGGATCTGCAGGACGTACAAGTCATATACTCTCAAGCACTTTTCATCTTATTTGCTATTTCCTCTGTGGCTCACCCACAGGAGTCAAAACTTCCAGAGTAAATTTAAAAAGTAACTACAGAGATTGCTCCACATTTGCCTGCTCCAAGTACAGTTGGATGCTGCGGTAGAGTTAACGAGATGAACTAAGAAGCCTTGTCAGTGTGAATAAAGAAGCAACCTACGCAAATACCCCTCTGCTACTTGCTCTGGGACGCAGATGATGTGATCAAGCACCACCGATGCCAAGGAATGCAAAGAGGGGATAAAAGCTCAGTCAAACACTGAGGGGAGAGTCACGCAGTTGTACAGAATTACAGCATGGGTTTGAAGTCTACGTATTGGATTTAGAACCTAAATGTAGTAATGGAGTGTTTAAGTCTAGATCTAGAACTTAATGCTTTGAAGAATGAACAAGGCTGGAGAAATGCAGTAAAGTGCATGGCTGAAAGAGGCAAGCAGGACTGAGTTATTCAGGAAGCAAGGACTGAGTGTGACAGGACCAGGAGACCATTGGCAGGGAGCTGCAGTGGCAGAGCCACTGCTACTGAATTACAGAATCACAGATCACAGAATGGGTTAGGTTGGAAGGGACCACAGTGGGTCATCTGGTCCTACGTCTCTGCTTCCAGGGTCATACCAGATCACATGGCACTGGACTGTGTACAGACCAGTCATCTCCAGTGAGAGAGAGACTCCACACTCTCTCTGTGCAACCTGTTCCGGTGCTGCGTCACTCACATATAAAGAAGTTCTTCATATTCAGGTGGAACTTCCTGTGCATCAGTTTCTGCCCATTGCCTCTTGTCCTACTGTTGGGCACCACCAAGCAGAGCCTGGTCCATCTTCTTGGCAGCTCTCCTTTAAACACTTGCAGACATGGATGAGCTCCCCTCTTTGTTGCCCTTCTTGAGGATGAACAGGCCCAGCTCCCCCAACCTTTCATCATAAGAGAGATGCTCCAGTCTTCTGATCAACTTTGTAGCTCTAAATTTAATGACTGGGAATGGTCTATGCTGGGATAAATCCCTGGCTAGTCAGTGTCACAGGCCAACTCTCCTCTGCATGTGGAACTGACTGGCAAAGTATGCTATTCATCCATTTACTAGGAATGGCAGAAGCTGTTGGTTTAGTGATGTTTTACAATTTTTACCTTCCATTCAGCCATTGCTCTCCACTTGGATGTGTTTCTGATCATCACCCACTAAAATCCTTTGTTTGACCTTCCCTTTGCTGTCAGCCTTCTTCACCAGCAGTGAGTTAGCATCTGTAAGTGGTTCATCTCTGTCAGTGGTTTTACATCTTTAATAGGATATGAAATATCTGCAACAGCCTTGTCAAGTTTTATAACCCTGTTCACAGGGATTTGGGATAGCTGGCATGGTCCAAAAGCCTGTCCCAGTCTGTCTCATAAAAGTAATCCTCAGCTCCTCTCTGATTCCTGCTTCTTTTCTCTCTCTTCACTGAATATCAGCTGCTTGAGCAGCCTGGGGAAACAAGGAGGACCAGTCAAAGCTCACAGAGCAGCGCTACCAGTCGTCTGTGTCTGTGCACAAACTTCTCTGGAAAATGCAAAAGGAAACTCAATTTTCTTGAGAGTTGGTGTCCACTCCCATCGGTCATCACCTCCCAGCCTGAGTCTTGCACATGAGGTCTGAGCTTGTCTTTCATAGACACCTTGAAATATCTGAGTGGACTGGAACCAGTGACAGAGGACTGAGGCATTATCCTGCCCTCTGCAGTTCCACTAGCCCTACTGACAGAGTCTGAGCTGCAGCAACAACACACTAACAATTCTCTTGACTTCTAGAAAAGAGGATGAAGGAGGAGCAGTGGAGTGTTAGGAAGTGAAAAACAAGTCTCCTTCTCTGCCCCTACATTTGGAGGGAGCACTAGGGTTACCTGTGTGTGCATCAGTCTTCTCCTGGGATCACTCCCTGGTGTTTGAGGTGTGATTTCAGACTGACACAGGCAACCTTTCTTTGACTGCTATTGACATCACTGACTTCATCACTTTGTCAGTCTTCCAACTGCTTGTACCTTCCAGAAAGCCTCATTTGAGCAGATCAGCCTTGCACAGCATAAGGATGACTGCCTTCGTTATTCCGAGCAACAGCTCATGCAGATCTGGTTGCATTACTTGTATAAATCTATATGATTAATACATTCCTTGTCTTTCCATGATTCGTATTTAAGCAGCAGCATGCAAGGGTTTACACAGAGTTATTTAGAAAAGACTGTCCCCATTCTTCTTTTTTGAACGTTAATAATGTAGCTAGAGTCTCAGTAGATCTGTCATAAAAAATATTATCAAAGGAACCAAGATAAGTGAAGAATTATTTGCTGTTTAGAAAATCCAGACACATCACAGAAAGCAATAATAGCACAAAATAACTTTGATAAAAGTTTTACAGAGAGCATTTTTTACAGCCCCAGCTGAAATTACAGCTCATATTGAATAAGCTGCTTACAAGGGCTTTAAGTTAATTTACATTTTAGTACGGGAAGTAGAATCATGCACTCTGACAGAAAAAAAGCTCACCTCAAGGCAGAGGTCACCCAGCTGTGGCTACAACAGAGGCAGAACTTTGGAAAAAATATATACCTGGGGTTCAGAGTTCCTTTGCGTTGGCAACTCACTCAGAGCTCCCCACGCTTGAGATGTAAAAGTCTCCTTATTTTCTGTTACTTCCACCACACTCTTGCTGAGAGGTGCCATGGCTGAGCATCCACTGAGAAATTGTCTCCCCACTGCACTGTTTCCAGTTCTGGATCAGGTTCCTCCCTTTCAGCATGGTTTTCAGCACATTGCAGAGGCAGTCTCAGAACCAGAGCTTATGTACCAATGTCACCCTTCCTCTGAGAACACTGGTGACACACCTTTCTCTATGTTATTTTTTTTGTTATTTTTTCCTCCTGTATCAGCCAGACAAAAATCCTCCCACTACATTATGACATCCATAATTCTGGAGCTCCTGTCCTATTATAATTTAGTTATTAAATTATTGCTCTAAATACAGGGAAAGAGTTTTTCTAGATTCTTTTTTCTCCTGGCAGTGTTTGTACAGCAACATGTCACTGTAGCCAAAACCTGATTAATATTGCTGGGTTTTGTTAATAAGTTATTTGCAAAGGACCATTTGGGAGTAAATGGGATCTAATAGAAGCTTCATAGGTTTACCATTATACTCCACTGTGATCATTTAGAGGCAGCTTCTTTTGTAGTCATTAATGAATAATGACAATATGATAATCTTCAAAGCTCACCATTCCAGCACCAACCTTTCCTCTGACTTATAACGAAGATGTTAAAGTTAATTTCCCTCTCACAAAGCAGGGACTTTTCTTTCTTTGCTGATGCATCTGTTTTACAGATATCACTTCTCAACTCCTACTGCTGGGCTCAACCTCACTGAAGGATGAGGGGAGGGAGTGTACACAGTGCTTCATCTTTCACTGTCAGCCCTCAAAACTAGTTTTGCAAAAAAAGAAAAAAAGAGTGTGTCCTGTTGTTTGATGGCTCCTGTGGGTTTGGATGCTATCTGTTATTGACATAAGGGTCAGGAATCATAAAATCATGAAATCATTTAGGTCAGAAAAAACCTTTATGACCATCAAGTCCAACCATTAACCCAGGACTGCCAAGACCACCACTAATCCTTGTCCTCAAGTGCCATATCTACATACCTTTTCAATCCCTCCAAGGATGGTTACTCCACCACTGAGCAGCCTGTTCCAGTGATGGACAACCCTTTTGATGGAGAAATTTTCCTTAGTATTTCATGTAAACCTCCCCTGGTGCAACTTGAAGCCATTTCCTGACATCTTGCTGCTTTACTTGGAAGAGGAGAGAATCATTTAGGTTGGAAAAGACTTTTGAGATCCTTGAGTCCAATGTCAGGATCTTTCACTGGTCTCCAGAGTATGGTGTGATGCTTTTCATTTTTAGGTGAATGAAATAAGATCCCTGAGGCAAAGCTGTGCTCCCTGCATGTTAGACATACTGAAATGCTTCCATACAGAGGCCTTTTGATATGTCTGACACCCAGACTCACACTGGGCCTGCCTAAGTGTCATCCTCAAGAATGCCCTCGTCCCTTTAAGCATTCATGTGGTCTTGCTTCTGCTCATGTATTTTTATTACTAACAGGTTTCCCAGCTGATAACACAGCAGTGAATACATTATTCAGCCTGGATTGCTGACTTTACTGCTGGCTGTCTCCGTTACAGCAACATCCTCCAACACTTACGAGTAAGGATCTCAAGATTCATCTGAGTGTCCTGGCAGAACGTGGGTGATGCTGCAGGGCTTAATGAGGAAAGGCAATGGGATGCGACCAGAGCCAGGGATCTCTGACCAGGCTCCACTCACAACACCGGAGCACACAAGCCCAGCTCCTCCAGTCCCCTGTGAGCCCCAGAAGATGCAGGGGAGGCGGGAGAAGCTTCTTGGGGCTGAAGTGCTACTTGTGCTTCTTCTACTACATCACAGAGCTGCTACCACTGTGCCACATTCCTTTCCCTCTTCTCCCACATGAACCGTGAACTGAGAAATTACCTCTGAATCTCACAGGGGGGCTGTGAACCTTAATTAATTTGTGGGTTTCAGTTCTTTGTGCTCTCAAAATTCAGTGTGCTTAATTCCTTCATTACTTCCCAGTTAATAGCATTGTTTATTTGAGTCAGGGTAGTCCCCACCAAGACTGCAACGGTGAGTTCCCAATTCCAGATGATATGCTGGGCAGGCACAGACTCCCTGTCCTCCCTAACACTAACTAAAACAGGGAACAATTTGGTTAACTGTTAGGAAGTAGTTCTTCCCTGTGAGGGTGCTGAGGCCCTGGCACAGGTGGCCCAGAGAAGCTGTGGCTCCCCCATCCCTGGAAGTGTCCAAGGCCAGGTTGTACATGGCTTGGAGCAACCTGGGATAGTGGTAGAGTTTCCTACCCATGGCAGGGGATTTGGAATGAGCTTTTAGGTCCCTTCCAACTCAAACCATTCCAGGAGTCTGTGATCACCCACCAGTGGGCCTGGGGAGGCCCTCTTCAGGTGGGTTTGTGTCTATGCATAGCTGTAGGTTGGGGAAAAGACGCAGGAGCATGGCACCTGCATGCACTGTCATCCATGTGGAAGAGGAATCCGTGCTCGATGAGTGGGGTGATACAAGAGGAAGCTGAATTGCAAGCAGCCTTCATGTCCAGCTGCTTACAGACACTGAGCAAGACAAAAATTAAACAGGCCATTAAGCAGCACTCCAGTGGATTAACATTTGTCTGTCTCGCTTACGCTGCAGGATTTCAAAATTCCTTTGAAGTTTGCATATTAGAAAATCACTTTCCAAGCCACATGACTTTGAGGAACAGCTGACTAGTCCTTTAGGATTTAATGAGGTTAACTAACATGCACAGTTTTGTAGGGACCTATTGTTTGTATTTTGGTAGCAAACATGAAAAACATTAACAATAAGTAATGTTCTGTAAAGAGCCATAATGGAAGCACGACATAATTTTGGTAACTTTTGTAGAAGCTTCAATTTTCTTCATCGAGCACAGGTTGGGCTTCTGATCTTGTTCAATTATAACAATTAGTAGCTAACAGAACTGTTTGCTTTTAACTCTCACTGAAGTCAATAGGATTACACTTTTCTGTTCTCCAGGTTAATTTACGGTTTTGTAGTTTCTTCTCTGACTCTTCGGGAACCCCTTCCATGGACTGGCAGAACATCAGCAGTGTTTTCCAACAGCTGGGGCTGGTGGCAGGGGGTGCCCAGCACTCGTCTGGCATTGGAGCCACATCCCACTGTTTGCCCAGCAGAGCCCAACTCTGTCCCTGGCAGGGTCTGGCACTGAGCCCTTCCCCATCTAAGCTCCTGGAATAGCTATAGAATAGAATCATAGAATCATTAAATTTGGAAAAGACCTCCAAGATAATCTAGTCCAACCTTCTCCATTTGGGAGGTTGGTTGTGGACTGCTTGTGCCCCAGGTGCCTCAAGACTGAATGATCAATTTGGTATTTACAGAACACCAAAGTTACATGTAACAAGCTGACACATAAATTCATTAGGATGCAATTACAGCAATCAGAATGTAGGCTACTGAACTATTTGAGCAAGAACGCGTAATTAACTGCAGGTTCATGTTGAATGCTTTCTGGTGCCATGAAGCAGGTTCCAAGGATTGGCTTGCATGGGTAAACACAGCAGCAGGGTTTTTCCCAGAGCACAGCCTCTGGCTGAGGTGCAGACTGATGGAAAACAGCAGTGGCTGGATTGGTGGGAGACAAGCCCGAGCAAAACAAGAGGAGCAGAGCATCTTGTCCATCACCTAGCAGTCCAGCTGACAGAGATGGAGCCTCTAGAGATGTGAGCTCAGTGCATCAAAACTCATTGGGTATTATCGCTGCTGCGCCGTTGCTGCCTCATGATTAAACAGCATAAATATTGATGGGTTCTTATAGCTTCTTTGGAAAGATCTGCACGCTATGGCTTAGAGATCATAGAGGTGCTGGGAGAAAATAAAACTATGTCAAACTGTTTGCCTGTTGCTTATTTGTAACTCTCTCCTTCAGCTCATGGGAGCCTGGACACTATTCTGGAGAAGTAGTTTCCTCAGCATTTCTTCCACTTATTAATTATTTCATGGGAAGCTTTGTCCTAGTAATGAGTGGAAAATTCAGTGTGCAATTAATATTTGTCACCCTCAGGCCTTCACAATCCTTGTCAAAATATACATTACACTAGTAAAAATATACATTACACCAGTAAAAATTCCATACAGAGCAGGCAGAGAGGTGGCTATTCAGGGGCTGTGCGTGGAGAGAAGGAAGAGAAAAAAGACAGGAAATCTTTCAGGATTTACAGCATACATAAAGCAGGAGAACATCATGTGTGTGAGTGGCACAACAGGACCTGGGAGCTGTGGCACAGAATCCTGTGTGGTGAGGTGCAACCTGGCCTGGGAAAGGAGTCCCTGCCCATGGCAGAGGTGAGGGAATGAGCTTTAAGGGCCCTTCCAATCCAAACCGTTTCATGATTCTCTGAAGTTAATTTTGATAATTGCTTTCCCTCATTCCCAGGGCAGTGCCATGGGGTGCATGAGTTGCATGTCCCTGGTCCCATTCCATTGTTTTAGGAGGAAGCTTCTGCAAAGAGCCTGATCTTCCCACAACTCATTTTTAACTGGAATTTAACAGACCCCCATCTGCCAAATAATAAATAAGGACCTTTACATGCAACACTCTGTTGGTTAAGCAGAGCTATAAACCAAGCCTAAATAGCAGCTGATTTAGGGAACAAGGTCGGGAAGGCAGTGCTGCCATAGCTGCAGCACATGAGTGGGATGAACCAGCCAGCCCCATACAGTCAGGTCCCCAAAAACCAAACCTACTGCCAGACTTAAGGAGCTGGCATCAAGAGCTTTCCCCTGTGTCAGTGAAGGGAAGGCTCTGAAAGAAAATGCCTTATTACAGCAAAATAGTGTGGTTCTGGTTTTCACTATCACCACTCTGTGGGGAAAGCCCGATGTGGTGAAGCTGGTGGCACGGCAAGGGCAGGACCAGCACTGGCAGCTGTGTCGTTTCCAGAGAGAGCAGAGCCAGACGTGCTCACAGACTTCCCAGGCCAGACTGGGAACCGGCATGCACCAAACCGGGACAGGAGCCCATGCACAGACTTGCCGACAGCCGGATGGGGCTGGCAGAGACAGGAGAACCGCAGCACCCCCACACAGTGGATCCATGGGCTGCTCTGAGCTCTTTACATGCTACTAACTTGTGTATTTCCCTGCTGCATAATTCATACCTTTTTAGCAGAAGATAAAAACTTCATAACTGTTAATGTGCAACTGTTTATTAATGTGAGTGTGCCAGACAGCCCTTGGATTTGGAAGGAGCTCTTGAGAAAGAGCCAAAGTCTGTCCTCTGTAAGCAGATTTTTTTGAAAGCTCAAAGGCTGGTGGGTACCAGTCTCTAAATATTTCTCCAGTGGCTGCTGAGCTGCTGCTTCATCCTGGTTCCCCTGAAGAACTTGGAGCATCACAGAAGCAGAAATAAATAAATAGATAATTTCCTTTACACAAGGCAAGGTGCTGGATGTGCTGTGTCGTTCATGTCTCTCTCCTGCACAGAGCAGTCAACCAAGCATGGAAAGGAGACAAGAGCATTTGTTCCCACAAGGAATGGAGAGGATGAAAAACAAGGTTTCTGTTGTGTTCTGTGCAAGGTTGTTTATAATGCCTGTGACTATTTTTAAGTCTGAGAAATGAAGGGCTGCCAGCTGCAGCCCGCTCTTGAGGGAAGGTGCATTGTGTTCTGGAGCACTGTCAGGTGAACCAGAGCAGACACTGGTTACCCGGCAGCCAGCACGGGCACATCGGTGACACCATCCTGCCCGTCCCTGTCCTTGGCAGGAGCCTGGCTGCAGGCACTGTCCTGGCAGGTGGCACCGCGCACCTGCCACTGGGGTGACACCAACATTCACAGGGACAACATCATTTCAAAAAACCTTCCCAAAGACATTGCTGGGGGGAAAAAGGCAGTCTCTGGGTCTAGAGGAGGATCAAGGTCTGCTGTTGCTGCCACCTGTTCTGTAAGACCGTGTCTGTCCTGTGGGCAGGATGAAGGCATGGGCGGGATGAAGGCACGGGCAGGATGGAGGCGCAGATGGAATGGAGGCACGAGCAGGCAGGAGTATCCTGCACCTGCTGGAGCAGGGCAAGGGTAGCTGCCTGTGAGGCTGCCCCAGGGGCCAGGGATGGAGAGCAAGCAGAGAACATAGGAGATACTCCAGCTCCTTTGGCAAGATGAACAGCCAGCCTCTTGCAACCTCTTGCCCCACTGCTGGCACACAAGAATTCTTGGATGCTGACAGCAGCTATTTTCAACAGCTTCTGACACAGTGAAGTGAGAAATCATTTCCCAGAGCCAGAATCTCTCTCTTGAGTGTTTTGGAGAGGTCTGAGGCAACCCAAACTCGTGCTGTAGAGTATCATGGACACTGGAAGGGGCTCCCTGGGGAAGCAGTCACAGCCTGACAGAACTCATTGAGCATTTGGACAATGTTCTCAAGCAGATGGTGGGATTTTGGGATTGTCCTGTGCAGGGCCAGGAGTTGAATTTGATGATTCTTGTGGATCCCTTCCAGTTCAGTATTGTATTATTCCAGGATCACTGCAGTGCCTCAAACAAGCTGTAGCTCTGTAAAGAGCCTCCCCATGGCAATCCCAGCCACCACCAACACAGCTCTGCCTGGCTTCCCTGAGGAGTTACTCTGTCATTTCCTGGAGGTTTGATGTGTGTTCATCAAATTAAAAGGGATTAAAAAGAAATGAGTGTCATAAATACCGTAAGCAAGTCAGATCTATATTGCATACTGTCAATAAAGATAACGTTATTTAAATAATAAGTTCAGAACTTTCACCTGTAAATTAAATCTTATTGAAATATATGCTGATTACGAGGCTTTGTTCTAATTATCTTAATTATGGGCTTTTAATGTCAAGAATCTGTAGAAATGAAAACACTCATAAATGGCAGCATGTAACAGCAATAGCTGCACCTGCTGGCACTTGGACTGGGCTGTCGGGGTGAGGAATGAACTGATTCCTGGGGAGGGCGGGGTCAGTGGTGGGTGTGCAGGGAGGCTGTAGGGCTGAAAATGGTGTCTGCACACACCTGTCACATGAAGTGATGGTGGTAGCTTGGACAAACTCCATTCATCATTCCCATTTGTATAGCTCCCACCCTGGGAGCAGCCACAGCTGCTCTGGGCAACCTGTGCCAGGGCCTTACAGCCAAGAATTCCTTCCCAATATACCAACTATCCCTGCCCTCTGGCAGTGGGAAGCAATTCCCACATGTTCTGTCATACTGGGTCCTTGTCCAAAGTCCCTCCCCAGCTCTCCTGGAGCACCTTTAGGCACTGAAAGGGGCTCTAAAGTCTCCCTGGAGCCTTGGATCTGCTCCCTTGGAGCCCTTTTTGTCTCCAGGCTGAACACCCCCAGCTGTCCCAG